>PVIC010027189.1:0-24137 GCA_004025085.1 Thryonomys swinderianus
ACACTGGATTTGGATCGAGGGTTTGTTAGGTTGAGATCAGAAGGTGCTGTGTTATGACGCTTCTCTAGACCTGGAATCTGTACTAATCTATTTTACTCTGTTAAATTTCTCAGAATGGCTGTGTCTGTCTTTCCTTAAGTCTCAGGTTTGTAGTTTTACATAGTTAGGGGAGGAGTTAGTACAGGTGGATCTCATTGGTGATCTGACCCTGTGATTTCAGTTTTATCCCTGAATTTTAGCCACAGCTACACCTGGGTGTGGGGACAGTTTAACCTTCATATTTGACATCTTAGTCTCAAATAGTTTAATGGAAAAATACCAGCTCTGTATTCAGTTGTTTGATTGCTGAATAATTATGTTTAGTCTCAATTAAAATATTATGCAATTTAATTGGGTATATGTAAAGGTCCACCAATCCATTCATGGGATTATTGTAAAATGGAGATGAATAAGTAACAGATGAAAAGGATTTTAATCAAGTAACAGGTCGATGTTGATCTTCTGAGAATCAATTCATGCAAGTGTCAGTGAGGGCGACGGCTTCTCCTAAAATGCTGGGAAATGTAACGAACCTCAGTAGCTCGGATCCATGTGCACATGTCCTGAGCCAGGTGTGTTGAAGCAGGACTGAAGGGACACGTGCAAAGGGATTAGGTTGACTATCTCTGGGTCAATGAAATGTGGGTATGTTTTTTATTTTCTTCTTTTCCATTGATCATTATTTTACAAACAATGTGATACACTAAAGGTGACTTAAAAAAATCTATGTGTTTTAAGAAAATGTCATGATGGTAACTGCCACTAGCAGGGTTTTTATCCATTGAGTACCTCAAAAGGTCATGATGATACAGTGACTAGTGACAAAGTCAATGGTGTCAACAGACCTAGCCATAAACACCCTCGTTAGCTAGCAATTTGGAAACCATCAAAAGCTCTTTTTTATGCTGACTGCCTAATTCACTTCTAGAATAATACTCACTACTAAAATTAGCATAATTTAGAAGCTCTGAGCTTCTATTCCTGAGCTTTGTAGGGTGAAAACTCGTCTGTTATCAGCTACAGGACTGAACTGTCAGGTCCTCACAACTCTAAAATTCTTGCTTCTAAATTCCCCTACTTAGATCCCGGAGGACAGCAACAGTTCTGAAAGGTGGAAAAGAAGAGAGATCAGGGGCCAGAGGGTTAGCTCAGTGGTTCTGGCACCTGCCTCGCAAGCGCAAGGTCCTGAGTTCGATCCCCAGTAACCACATATAATGCTGGGTGTGGAGACACGCCCACCAACAGTCAACACCACGTACCATGATGCCGGACGTGGTGGCTCACACCTGTCATCCCAGCACTCGGGAGGCAGAGACAAGAGGATTGCTGAGTTCGTGGCGGCTTGCCTGGGCACCATAGTGAGCTCAGGGCCAGCCTGAACTACCCTGTCTCAAAAAAGCAAAAAAAAAAGAAGAGAGATCAGGGAATGTATAACTTTTCTTTAAGTAACTGTCACCCGGAAACACCCTGTGTTTGGAATGCCGAGAGTTTGCTGTCCTGCGTCGTGGGCATCCCACGGAAAGGCAAGCACCCTGATCGCTGCAACTCTAGGCGGAGGCTTGTGATGGAGATGACATACCGGGAAGAAGCTTTAAAGCTCTCCCCACAGCTTGCCAATTATATTTTGTGTTTGTTTGTTTGTTTGTTTCCTATTGTGGCAAATATTGAAGCATTCCCACATTCATAAAATTAGTAGGACCTTGATTTATATTTTGTGGTTTTGTAGGATTGGTGAAGTCATGGATGCCATGAGAGGTATGGAGATGGAACTGTTTCTTGTCAAGTGCGAAGGATAGAAGATGCAAGAGAAGGGAGGTGGGTGAGTGTCTGTCCTGCTGTCCTAGATCCGCCAGAGGGCTCACACTCAGGAAATCTGGAGTCAGACTGCTCTGTCACCTGCGGGTTACAGACATGGAAATATTTGCTTTAATCTCTCTACATTTCCGTTTCCTTTTCTGTAAAACGGATGTGTTGTACACAGTTACTGGCTTCGTCATGAGTCATGCATGTGGCAACATGCACAAAATATTTTTGAAAAGCTCAAAGTCTAAACGCTTCTTTGCGAATAAGTAAGCATCATGTGTCAGGCAGGCTGAGACACATTAGGCAATAGTGCATCAAGACATCAGAATAGAAATAAAATAATGCACAGTGCCAGGTCAAACAAAAATTTTAAAAATATATGTAATTGGTTTTTGGTTAGGTTAGTTGTGAGTACTGCATGAGGGTGCTGCACTGGGAACATGAAATAACAATTTGACCATAAATTATAAAATTATTATATTATAAAACTAGAAAGAAAGAACCTGCAAAGAATTAAGGTAGACATGAGAAAGGATATTCGTAAGAGCAAATTCCTCATTTAATATGCAGGTTTTAAAATCCAGTGATGAAAATGCATTATTTGGAAATATGTAAATAACAAGAAAAAGGAACAAAAGGACTCAGAAGTATTTCTATGTGGTGGAAACTAAAGCCAATCATGGAGGAGTAGAGAATTTGTACCATCTGTCAGGAAGACTCTTGTCCTCTGAAAACATATTGTAATGTGAGTACAACGTGAGATCCATCTTCTTACCAGGGCTTTATGTCTAGATTGTCATGTTCTTTGTTACAAGTACAGTGTTTAATATCAGATTTTTATGATTAATTATTCTTCCACAGCTCAAATTTCATAGTTACTAATCATCAGCTACTTAGTTTTCTTTCCTTTCAATCATTCCACTAATCTTGTGAAGTCGTCTTAGAAACCTCATCGTAACGGGGTGCGGTGCAGTATTATGAACGTTCGTATCTTCTTCATCCACATATTGAAATCCTGCCTGTCACAGTGTGATCAGGATTGGTATTAGTAGGTGGTTTTGGGGAATAATTAGGTCGTTAAGTCAAATCTCATCAGTAGGACTAGTGTATCACTTATGAAGAAAAGATACAATTTCTCTCTCTCCTTTGTGTTATCTGTGTGTATCTCCTTTCTTATTTTTCATGCAACACAGATAAACAGATAAGTGATGGATAATATAGACCTGATGGACAATATATTATGTTACTTGAACTAAGAGGCAGTCATTGAAAAACAAATATGGCATGATGTAACTTTCATGAGGTCTACAAAATAACCACACTTGTGCCAGCAAAGTCAGAAAAGACAGCAGTGGTTGTGAGAGGCTGACGGGACAGAGAGCTGCTTGAAATTTATGAAGTTTCAGTTGGGTTAGGATGAATTTGTTTGAGATATTTGCCTTCTAAGAAAATGCTTGCAGTTTACAGTACTGTATTTTACACTTCAAAACATGATAAGAGAAATCCACATGACTTGTTCTTATTATAAAAGTAAAACAAACAGAAAGTAAACAAAATAAATAAGACAAAAAGAAATCCTGGGACATGTCAATGTGTTTATTACCTTGATTGTGGTGATGGTGTACAAATACCCAAATCATCTGTGTACATTGAATATATGCAACTATTTGCATGCCAATTTTTTTTTTTTTTTTGCTTTTTGGAGACAGGGTCTCGCTTTGTAGTTCAGGCTGGCCCTGAACTCACTATGGTGCCCAGGCAAGCCGCCGCGAACTCAGCAATCCTCCTGTCTCTGCCTCCCGAGTGCTGGGATTACAGGCGTGAGCCACCACGCCCAGCATTACCAATTATTTTTCAATAAAGGTCTTAAATTATAAGAATGCTACATATAAAAGTGTTTATTCTAATGTATTTTGTGGCACCATTTCTAATTTATTTTCATTATCCCATCAAACAAAAAAATACTTATTAGGGTGAATTTGAAGTTATTTTTGTTTCTATATCTTTAATACATCTCTTCTTCAACAATCCTCTAAATCATACTTCCTGATATATGCACACAAATAAATACTGAGAATAGAATCTGGAAGAATAACAAAGGAATATTTGTTATCATTTATTTCCATTTTCATATAAAGCATCAGAAATATATATTGAAACTATATTCCTTTACTAATATAGTTTTCTTTCCTTTCAATATCTCCCTTCACAATTCATCCCCTTCAGTCTTCTCCTTCAATATTTTATTTCCAATAGATCAGTTGAATAAATAATATCTAACTGATGCATTTAGAAATTAAGCCAAACTTAGAAATTAAGCATTTGTAAGATATAAAGTAATATTGTCATTTAATATTTTTCTTTATAATAAAACTATTTTAAAAATTTATTTGCAAAAATATTTTAAAAATTTATTTGCAAAGTATTAATAGCTTATAGAAGAGCTATTTGATTTCTACACACAGACACATATGTGTGTAAGAGATGTATACACATTTGTTCCATAGTCTACTTACTATGCATATTTCTTATTTAGTAGACTTTAATCATTTATTCTGTTAATTGACTTATACTAATATAAGCTACAAAGATAAATTGTGAGCTGGTTTAATAGATGAATTTAGTTTTTTTATAACCTCATCTCACATAAATATATGAATATAATAATATTTGTACATGAGTATTTGTACAGATATGTACAACTGTGCAAATATTAGAAGCAGTGTGTGTCCATTTTTGAGAGAGTGTAGCAGTAGTTACTTTAATGTGAGTATCTTTGTACAAAATCTAAATATTATATATTCATTGTTTATTTGCTTGGTCTTTTTGGAATGATGCTTGAGAGGTACAAATTCTGAATGATAATCGGATCATAATGTATATACTGAAAATGAACCAATAAACTCAATTAAAAATAGAAGAATCCTATTGGACCCTGTAAGGACCCATTTGTTCTGACAGTTGCTGTATATTCAGCATCCTGTATACACTTCACTGCTTAACGGGAAACATCTGGTTGCGAAGGATTACAACAGTCTCAAAGTATTGGAAAATGCTGGTAATAAGACTTCAAAGTTGCACACTCATTCTCAGTAGAAACAATGTTACTTAGTTTGTAACTAACACTGCACACCTGTATCAAAACATCATGCTCTACTCCATAAATATCAGCTATTATTTAATATCAGTATTAATCATATTTTTCCTGATTGAACATTTAATTGATATGGCTGTTATATTCAACTTTCTGGCTGAAAGAAAGACATATCCTCTTTATCTCAGGAATGTATGCTCCAAATCTGCAATCAGATACTAAATCATAAAAGACTATGAGGTAGATCTACCTCAGACTATGACTTAACTAAAGGAGAGTAAGGTAATATTCTCCCCACCCTGTGTGTATTTCCTAAGATATCTTGCTGGTATTCAGACCATCAGGTGATTTTAAGCTCATAAGGCCAGAGATATGTTAGCACTCTGGACAGAAAATCATTCATGGCTGCAGGAAAAACAATTCTTGTTTTAGGAGACGTAATACTTTGCTGAGGACTTTAAAGATTTACAGAAAGAATCTGAAATCTCTTAAATTATTGGGGTTCTCACCTTGTATTTCACTTTACAGGACTGCAGTTTATATTATTGCAAAGAACAAAATTTATAATCGATTGTATTTTCAAATTGTGTACTAAGGAAAAATGTTGAAACATCTCAAAAATGCAGTTCAATATTCTCTAAAATGTCTACAGCTGAACTTCTGATAAAATCTTTTATAACCTAAAATGGGCTTTTCATTTAAAAAAAATTCTCTTGGTACATAAGAAAGTCAATAGACAATTACTTTCAAAGCAAACAGCAAAATCATTGATTTGAAGAATTAAAATTTAGTCAGTTTTTAACAGTTCATTTACTTAAAGTAGCAAAATATAATTTTCTAATATAATTGTAATGAAGGGCAGCTATGCAATATTTTAACCTTTTTGTATATCTTGCTGAAGTCTGATTATTGAGATCTGGACATATTTTCAATTTAAATATAACTGCAATAAATTTTTAAAATAATATATTCCATTTTCCCTCTCAAATTTTGAAATCAATGTATTGAGACAGGCAAAATAACAATAATGCTAAGCTTAGCTACCAAACGGATTTTGCTATTGGAAATTCATAGTTAAATTTTATAAAAAATCATTCCTCTCAAGAATGCTAAACATTAACAATCCCAAGCTTTTTAAGTCTTCTAGCTAAAAAAAAAAAAAAAAATCACTTTAGTTTTGTGCATCAATAAAGAAGTTAGATGCAAGTAAAAGAGAAATTATCTCAAATTAACATTTGAACAAAAAAGTTGTTTTTTTCAGGAAAACTTATGTTTTTTCAAGAACCACAAGGAAAGAGAATAGCCCTACTTGGGAGAAGAAAAACAGAGCCTGAAAATTGCATATGACCCAGAAACGGCAAGGTGTAAAGAAGCTCATTTTGTATCCTTCAGATAATATTGTGATAGAGAAAACATGATTATCTTCTTCATAGTTACCCCACAATACAGTTGTGAAAGATATTTTTTGGCAGAGCTTGTAGAAATAGTAAAGATACAGTACTAAATGAATGGAGATGTGGAGTGATTTCATACGTGGCTACCCTGTGATCTATGTGATACACAAGGAAACTGGGATCAGTTACTATAGGGCAACTTGGCAAAGATCAGTAAGAACATTTTCCTGAAAAGGAAATGAACAAATTAAGGCTTATTATACTTCCGGCTAACCTGCAAGGACAGCTGATAGTGTTGATTCCTTAGGATCTGCTAAGTGCGTGGCGTATCTCATTCGGTCTTCTCAACTGCTGTGTTGTAGACAATATTATCTACATAGATAATATTGATCTACATAGATAGATAGATAGATAGATAGATAGATAGATAGATAGATAGATAGATAGATAGATTAGATAGATAGATAGATGATAGATAGATGATAGATAGATAGATAGATAGATAGATAGATAGATAGATAGATAGATAGATAGATAATATTGTCTCTAAGGAAGGAGGAACTGGGACTCAGCCTACAGCTAGAAGCTGCTTCCACTCACATTATAGCCATTTACAGCCTCGACTCTAAAGCCGTTACTTCTAATGATTTGCCATGTGTCTCCCATGAAGAAATGAAG
The DNA here is from genome assembly GCA_004025085.1 of Thryonomys swinderianus. Classification (NCBI taxonomy): domain Eukaryota; kingdom Metazoa; phylum Chordata; class Mammalia; order Rodentia; family Thryonomyidae; genus Thryonomys; species Thryonomys swinderianus. The sequence goes on from PVIC010027189.1 coordinate 7,009, forward strand.
GCACCTCTTCCAGATCTCACATTTGTGACACCCAGTCATCCGAAGTAGAACTGTGTATCTGGAGAATGAACAACAAAGCTGGACTTCCGCAGGAGCTGAACTATTTGGGAGAGTGAACAGTGTTGGGTCGGATGGAAGGACAGGAGACTGATGGCGAAATCCAGGTCTGGCTGAGCCAGCTTCACCGTGGGCTGGTCTCCTCGGGCCTGAGAGAGCCCTTGGCCCTTGGTAGGCCAAGTTGAGACCAGAGTGCTGAGCTACAGAGGGCACTCCACAGCCAGCAGGAGAGTGCCCGGTCCTTCCCACCATCGGGGCCCTCCTCTGACAACCGTAGACCAATCTCCAATAGCCACGGCAAACCCCTCGACCTCTTCTGCTTTATAACACCCTACACTGCATTCATTAAACGGAAGCTTCCAGAAACCTCCCGAGAGTCTGGTGCACGTTTGTGACTCTGCGCCTCACCCTCCAGGGTGCAGCTTCACAATGACAACAGGAGCCCGAACAGGGCGGAACCAGACACTCTGTGACCATGGAGAAGGAACAGCACATTCCCTCACTACATAATCAAAGGCAAAGAGGCAGCATGGTAGACTCGAAAGATAGGAGGGGAGGACACAGACGAGGTGTGGATAGAAAGATGGTGGACAGAAGGCTGCACGTGGCAAGAGCAGGACTGAGCTTCTCCCCCAGACAGCCTTTGTATGGCTTGGTGGTTTCTTCTCTGGTATTAAGACCTTCCAGTTCCCGAGCATGCTCACAAAACCATTATGCATCCTCTGAGGGAAGCATTCTCTTCTCCATGTGCCAACAGAGATAACGTGGCTGCATTTTCCACCCAAGAGAGGATTTTCCCCTTTTCTCAACCAATAACACACACATGAAAATATCTAAAGTCCTGAGTTTCCTCTAGATTCTGGCTAGAAATTCTCCGAAGTTATTTGAAAAACAGATTGCATCCTTTTCCTGAGACATTGCAAATCATGGCACAGATATAGTCTAACAGTCTCACCAGACCCTTGGGCTATAAGGTACAGAGAATGAGGTCAAGTGAGTCCTCAGGTTCAGGAATCCTCTGACGTGTGTAAGAGAGACCAGCAAATGCCTTCATGACAGGGTGCAAATTGCAGTTCACAGATACTTGATACAGCTTGAGATGTTAAGAGTCTTAGTTCATTTGCAAGCAATAAGCTTAGAATGGAAAGGGGAATTGAAGAGTCAGGGAAGTTAAACAGTTGATTTCTCTGTCTTAGCAAGCTTTCCTTCTGAATTGTGATTTCTATAAATAAAAACTCAAAGTGATAAGCAGCATCAAAGATTCAGCCGCTCTTTGGTCAAAGTCTATATTATGGAAAATGGTTTTAGATTGCGTATTATCTGGTGTTCTGCCTGTTCTTGTGTGATGTAGCACTTTATCATTTTAAATGTAAGTGCCTCATCGTTCTCTGGTGATGAACACCCCTGACTCCTTTCTACAGGAGAGACTCCCTGTGCCCGGCTCCAGCGCGGAGTTATTCTGCCTGGGACAGCAGCTTGCCCAGGTCCGCTGGGCACCTGAGCTCTCAACCCTGTGGTCCTCATTTAAAACTTCCTCTCCACCTGCTTTAAAACTAACCCCTCACTCCCACATCCCTCTCCTCTCCTGGACGTATTTGTCCCCTTGTATATTTGGATAATTACGGCTCTTGCCTAACCATTCATCCCTTAAGATCAGATGCGTGACTAGATCACTGAGCCTTTGTGAGGACGTCGTAAAGACATGGCCACACCAAGAAGGCTCCACCACCCCGGCCTCACAGGCTCAGATCACCAAAGGGGACCCCGCTCGTGTGTGGGCTCCATCCCTGACCAAGACATCGGGAAGTGGCTTGTGGCTAAGTTTCATGCATTTAAAAAGTTTTTTATTGCACATTAGAATTCAAGCATCCCGAAGAAAGGTATGTTTTTACCTTTTGATGATCTCTAAAAATATTCTGCTTAATAGACAAAGCTAGAATTTTTGCAAAGTGGATTAATCCAATTTTAAGAAAAATCATCATGGAGAGGAGACTTCTGCCTTAGTAAAGACTCATGAATAGACTTATATGGGTCTTTTCGATTAAGCTGAACTGAATGTGAAATTATAAATATTCAGTGTTGGTATGTATCACTTTTTAAAAGAAAATTCATTACCTTTTTTCTCTGACCTGATTGCTTTTCTACTTGGTTTTCTGTGTAGTTATATATACAGTTACAAAATTCTTGAGTCCTCAAAGGAAATAGCTATTGGTTGCTTTATTTCTTAAAAAAAGAGAAAAAAAAACCCTACCAATTTCTCAGACATTAAGCAGCTTGAAAACAATTACACCTCTGTGCCCACATGGAGGTTGAAAATCGATGGCACCTAAGAAAAGCATCAAACTCTACAGTCATGCTGTGTCAGCATGAAAAGATGATCATGAAAAAACTGATTTTCTTCATTGTGTGTAATGGAAAGGGGAGAATTCTTTGTTATCCACTGATTTTAAAATATTTGGGTCAAGTACGTTTTTCTCATTAATCATTGTAATTCAAAGTGGGTTTCCACTGAGCTTAGGAAGCTATTCTTCATTGACCAAGTCCCCGAAGGTTGTCTCTTTTTAGGAAAAGTTCCAACAAGGAAAGAGAGAAAAGAAAAAGAAGGTGCTAGATTTATTCTTGTATGAACAATAGTTGATATTTAGGCTCAAGATTTCCCAATAACCTAATGAGTATATCTGCATCTTCTTTGATATTTATTTATTACACCCAGAAAAATCAAACAGGCTATTCTTAACCCATTTTTTACAAATGCAGAAAGTGAACAAACAGAAAACACCATCAGGTGCAGAGAACAGAGGAAGAGAACTTCCCCTCAGTCAGGAAGGTGAAGGTTCTTGGAGTCTGCCAGGCGGCTTCATTTTAGACAGGAAGGGACAGGGTGCTGCCAGGACAGGACCCAAAGTCTGGGCCTTTCTCGCTGTGCTGCTCCTGCAGGGTAAGCTTCTCATAGCTTCACTTTACAGAAGAGGAGCCTAACCTATTCGTCTAAGGACATGTAGGTTTTTCTGTGTGTGCACATGTATGAATACACACGTGTGCATAGGCGTATACATGCGAGAATGTCTGGACTTGTGTGTGTACAGCTCAGTCACCTTCCTGTCCCTGGGACACAATACAGAATGCTGCAAACTTAGAGCAGGACATATTCATTGTGGCTAATGCTTCAGTCCATGTGCGACTGGCTTCAGGGCACAAGGGACAAGCTGGAAGACACGGGCAAAAGCCAGCTCATGCCAGGCCAGCGAGGAAGCAGAGAAGGGAGGCCAGGGAGGAGTGGTGCACCCTCCCACCAGGCCACCAGCTAGCAGAGGTCACCCATAAGCTCCAGCAGGCACTCCTGGGCACAGTGCCTCGCGGTGTACCCCCTCCATGTGCCCTCCACACACACGACACTGCCGAGGGCACTGTGGGCCTAAACCACCAAGTGTGCGTGTAAAATAGTGCCCATTAAATTGCACACATGAAACTTCTCTTGTGACAAGACTTGTGTCCTTGCCTTCGGGGTCCTCAAGGCTTGGTCAGTGGAGCAAGTGGTGAGGGGACCACCGTGTCGGTGACTCAGGGGTGTGGCCACAGCTGCTCCTCCAAGACGCTGGGCACTGAGGGTGTGCACCTCCCGCGGAGCCTCGTGGTGGTGAAAACGAGCCCCCTGTTAAACCCCACGGCATCCACATCAGTGCATTATCCAAGAGGACTCACCCCGGAGACGCTCTCTGCACAATTCCGAGCAAGAACTCCGGCTTCCGCAGCACGGATTATCCCCTGCCTCTCATCACCAGCAGGTCAACATATACAACAATTAAAATATTGGACTTGAGCTTGAGTTTTCATTCTGCCATTTGCATAGTGGCTACTTGTGCAAAAAGAAACTTTAATTTACTCGGTCTTGGTGTTATCTAATGAGAGGTATAATTGTATACTAGTTATGGCTATTATGGATATCAAATGTGGTAATATTAAAATCCAGTAGGGATTCAGAGTGTAACTTAGTGTTAAAAGAAGCTTGAAACATAAAATGAATGAATGTGGGCCGGAGATTTAGCTCAGTGGTTCCGGTGCCTGCCTTGCAAGCGCAAGTCCCTGAGTTCGATCCCGGTGACCACATACAATGCTGGGTGTGGAGACTCACGCCCACCAGCCATCAATACCACATACCACAGTGCCGGTCGTGGTGGCTCACGCCTGTAACCCCAGCACTCGGGAGGCAGAGACAGGAGGATTGCTGAGTTCGCGGCGGCTTCCTGGGCTCCATAGTGAGCTCAGGGCCAGCCTAAACTACACAGTGAGACCCTGTCTCAAAAAAAAAAAAAAAATGAATGAATGTATAAACAATAAACAAAACAGTATAAAATCATTCAGAAGTCATATGGCACATGATAATATATTAGTGACTACTGGATAAGAGATACATTATTTTTTCTCTGGGAACTAAGCTGTGTTTAGAGATATCATCCACATAAGTCTAATTTTCTGATTTGTAACATTTAGCTAGTGTGTTAGATTGTGAGTCCTAAAATGTGTGAAAAGAAGCCTTAGTGCTTTCGAGATATACCCAGCTTAGCAGTGTGGAAATTTAAATATGAACTATTATCTTAAAGTTGTACAATGTGGATTCACAATCATACACTAAATTTCCTACTTGGTGACAAGAAGAAACGAATTCGTTTGATCTGTCTAACTTTCCTCCACAATGTTTCGACTCTAGGAATCTTCTCTATAAATAAGGGTCTGAACATGGTGTCTTTCCGCTGCGTGGGTCCTATGCACACTCCGGCATGATCGCAATTCTACTGTAGGTCCTCCAAGGCCTAGTGTGTCCCCATTTCCTCTGGGTCTCTCCTTTATCCCCTCCTCTTCCCCTAGAAGGCGGTGCCTCCTGCCTTGCACGAAAGAAGTGCTGGGCGTTACTGCCCTCGCCCTCTGGGGCTCACGAGCGCTGACACACTCACGCGTCACAATTCCCCGACAAGCTTTCCTCCCTGCTGGAGTCCCCAGGACTGAAGCCCAGCGCTCAGGGCAGTAGCCAGGCTGAGACAGTCCCGGCTCTGGACTACTTTCCCTCCCAATCTCACTTCGCACTGGGGCTTTCTGTTCTGGTCCAGAACGAGCTACTCAGGTTTGATTCCCCTCGGGGCTGACTTCAGGGCATGGGCGGAGAGACAGACGCTGGAAACTGGGTGTTTCCCTGCTCTACTTTTCGATGACCCAAATATCTGACAAATGACTTCTGACAGTCGCTGCAAACCCCTCTCCAGGTTCCTGCGACCCAAGTTCTCTCCACCGCGCCGCTGCCCTCTTCATATATTGCAATCATTGTTGCTCTTTCCAGGCTTTTCTTTTCTGGGCATTTCAATTCTGCCATATCAAAACTCATCGTGGGTGCAATTACACAGATAAAGACAACTTTCTTTGAGCTTTTGGCGATAGGGAAGAAAGTCTGACTTCTAAGCTCCTCACGCCAAAGGTGAATTGCTGTTGTGAGCGGGTGGAAACGTGTCCGGGGCACCTGAGAGAGGAGCCCGGGGCGGGCGGAGGACGCGCTGAGCTCTCGCCGACCGGGCCCTGCTTTCCTCTGCGTCTGGCGATCGCAGCCGGCTCTTGTGCGACTTCGCCGGCTGCTGTTCCCGGGGGAGAGGGACTGCTGGACCTCTCCTTCGAAGCTCACATTTTACAGACGCATCCTGGGTCACTGAACGAGACTATTTCTTTGGCTGTGAGGAGGCCAGGAGGAAATTTGCTTACAATTTAGAGAGGCAAAGCAAGTGTTTACAGTCGCAGGTTTTCTAGGCTAAATCCTTCAGGAGAGGCCAAGGGGTTTAATAACGTGCCAGAGGTCAGCGGGCTCACGTCTAGCCACAGATACCCAAGAACATACTCTGTTATTTCCTCTGCATAAGGAGGAAGCACAGGGTAAGGTTTGTCTCCTTGCTTTGCACTAATATCTCGACCCTGTGCACTAAACCATCTCTCATCTCCTTTACAAAAAGCCTGGACTCATCACGTCCTTTCTAGTGTTGTTGTAAAGATCCAAATGAGAGAAGCAGGGAGTCTGTTGTGATGTGTGCATTTTAGTTTTCCTTTACTATTCCTGGCTCAAACCTTCCTCCCCCAGGCAGAGAAATGACAGGTTTTTTTCTCTGTCTCACAGCAGCTTTTAAGACCATACTTTTGCAGGGGTCTGCTCCGCACCTGGGAGGAAGGAAGGCTGACCAGAGGCCAAGGTGAGACTGGGCAGACCGGCCTTGCTAGCTCTCCTCACCTGTTTGTCAGCACCGGGTGTGGAGTGAGGTCCCTCTGCACCACAAAGCAGGAGAATTCTAAGAACCTCTGTGCAGGTGAAAGGGGGGGGGGGTGGCTCTGGGTAGGAGGGCCTTGTTTCTGTTTCTCTTCCTTTCTTATTCTAATTCCAGTACTTCTGGGGAACAAACCCATTTTAAACCCATTTTATGACTGCTTTTAACCATAGTTATTTTCTTGAAAGCTCTACCTCCAAATATAATCACACTGAATGTTACAGATCACAACCATACATTTTGACAAAGATAATTCAGTTAATGACACGTAGCTTCTGGGTCATAATAAGAAATAAATTACAGGGCCAGAGGGTTAGCTCAGTGGTTCCGGCGCCTGCCTCACAAGCGCAAGGTCCTGAGTTCGATCCCCGGTAACCACATATAATGCTGGGCATGGAGACACGCCCACCAACAATCAACACCGCATACCACAATGCTGGACGTGGTGGCTCACTCCTGTCATCCCAGCACTCGGGAGGCAGAGGCAGGAGGATTGCTGAGTTCGCTGCGCTTGCCTGGGCACCATAGTGAGCTCAGGGCCAGCCTGAACTACAAAGCGAGACCCTGTCTCAAAAAGCTAAAAAAAAAAAAAAGAAACAAATTACAGATTCCTGTTATACGTAAATATACTATAACTGTACATGCTGAATAAAAGATGCCTTTGATTCTGTACCAAGAAATTTTCCAAAGCACAGACTATGAGGTCTTCAGTGGCAGAGGACTCTACTTCTTAATAAATGTAACATATTGATTCATCAACCATTATTAACAGCACATGGTTCTAAAGGAAATTTCTAGCCAATGCCTCTTTAATTTGATATGTTTTCCATTGATTCTGCATTCTAACACTATAAATGGTTTTTATCTGATTTTATAATCATGGCAGAGAGGCAAGAGAATTTAGTTACTAAATCTCAAGTCAAATGACACTCTGGAATTCTGAATAAAAATTTCTCAGAATAAGTAGTTTTATAAAGACAGTATATATAAACGATTTATATTTAAGCATGAAACTAAAACAAATGAAAGAAATGAGCTAGTATATTAACTTCAAGAAGTAGCTTGAAACAAGTAATTTTGGATCCACACAGCCTGTTTTCCATAGATTTTATAGATTATGAAAGTAAATACATACAAATCAGATAATTGGCTTAAGGTGAAGTACAATGCATGTGGTCAAAGGAATCATCACAAAATAGGTTTAATTATAAAAATGCTACTGAAGGTCCAGACAAAGCAGTAAAATCTAATAAAATGAAGTCTAAAAATGTCATGGTAAGAATTTATTTGAAAAAAAATCCATTTTTAAAATTTTTAATATAATCTGAAAACAGCATCTCCACCTGTCAAGTGATTTACATGGTTTTCAAAACTATACCTGAAATCGCACTGACTTTTGAGTACTGTGTATAACCACGTAAATTTCAAGATTCAATACAGTCAGACAAACAAGCTCTGCCAGTGTTTCCAGAGTCAGCCACAGGGTGACGGAAGGTTGAGTCCACGCCCACTGGTCCCTTCGCGCTTCCGGCGGGTGTAAGGAGTTCACTAACCTCTGCCTGAAGTTGTCCGGAAACGGAGCTACTCAGCAGTTTCTACCCATCGCAGCAGGTCACTGACCAGATTGGCTCCGTAATCTTTGCAAATGGATGGTGTCAAGCAAACACTGCGGGTTAATACAACGTAGCATGGTCAATGATGCCTGCCTCGTATGTTTTATAAGGAGGAGGGTGTCGCAAATATGTTACAACATGTCATAAACACTGAGGAGAGATTCTGCAAAGGGAAGGCTTGCTGGCTCCTCCCTTCTGAGTTTGCTGTGCTTCTTGAGAAGCGCGGGAGGAGCTGGGCTGGTCGCCGGCTCCGCACTCCACCCCTGGTGTAGAATTCCATTCAATTACAGTGGGAGGAAGTAGGAAATGCGGGAATTAAAGAAACAGCACCAAGATGGACAAGAACAAAAATTCGCAAGTTGTCAATTCTGGAGGACGATTAAGTGCACCAGGTACCTGGACCCCTGATTGTCTACTGCTTTATTTCTTCTGGTGTTTATTCTATTAGCTAAATTTAACTAAGGACTTCAATTCAAAACCTTCTTCGTGACTGATTATTAAACAAAATTTTTCAGGGGTGACTAAATTAATCTTTAAGGAAACACCAAATTCCATATCCCGTGCTGACGTGCAGGTGAGGATAGCTGGCAGGGCCTCCGGTAGCCTTCCTCCCCCAGGTGCAGAGCAGACCCCTTCATGAAGGCACTGCTGGTATCTTAGCAATGGTTCTCACTCTCAGGTATGATTGTCAGAGACTTTGTACAATAATTTTTATTTAAAAGTCATAATTTTTTTTTTTTTTTTGAGACAGGGTCTCACTTTGTAGTTCAGGCTGGCTCTGAGCTCTCTATGTAGTCCAGGCAAGCCTCGAACTCAGCAATCATCCTACCTCTGCCTCCCGAGTGCTAGAATGACAGGCATGAGCCACCACACCCAGGACTGTGGTATGTGGTATTGATGGCTGGTGGGCGTGAGTCTCCACGCCCAGTATTGTTGTATGTGGTTACCAGGGATTGAACTCAGGACCTTGCGCTTGCGAGGCAGGCGCCGGAACCACTGAGCTAACCCTCCGGCCCTAAAAGTCATAATTTATAACGTACATATTATTACTTCACATTCAATGCTAAGGAAGAGGAAACTGAGACGGTGTGTCTGCTACTCGCTGATAGTCCCCCAACCAGTGAGTAATAAATCTAGTATTTTAACCTTCTTCTATCTGATTCTATAATCACCACACAGGCCAAAAGAGGTTAGCCATCAAACTCCTTGAATTAGAAGGCCTAGGCTAGAGTTCTGAAGACACTCATTACTATGACAATATAATGAGTGCTTATCAGTACCTTTTGTTTCTGAGATTTCTTTTCAATAACATGAAGATAAAATTTTTGTTCTTCCCCGGTATCCTACATTTACATTAGTGCATAATAGGTACTCAGAACACTGCCTAAAATATAGCATATATCTAGTCCAGTATCCTTTTACAAAATGATAGATATGTCAATGGTAGGCGATGCATATACTGCCTTGAGTGATGGAATAACTTTGAACGCAGTGTATGTTGTTTCCATGCCTTGGTAAACGTGAAAGTGTTTTCCTAGGCCTGGGGATTTAGCTCAAGTGGTGCCTCACCAACCTTAGGCACACAAGGGCCCAAATTCCATTCGATCCCCAGTAACACACACACACACACACACACACACACACAGTTTTTTCCTTAGGGATAACGGCATATGTAAAATGAGAAAGCTTTCCAGAAGATGTCCTAGTCTACTCTGTCATCTAGGATGTCTTTGGTAATTTCTTCAATGAAATTAAAGAATTCCTGGCTTCAAAACTAGAATCTAGCTAAAATACAATGATTCAGAAATGCATGATGTAGCTTTGTGTGTCAATAATGATCATTAACAGAAAAATATCCCTTGATAAACAAAATATTTTTTTATTTGAGGAAGTGTATTCTGGTTTCATATAGCTCATTTAAATTTTCTTTGATTTAATGTTATCAGAGCCAAGGTTTGATCAATCTCCCAAAACAATGATACTTAAAAAACCTTAAAATTAGTAAGTTGAGGAAAAATTAAGTTGAGTTCAATCTCAAATTTTGTGAAAGCCATTATTAGCGACTTATCAAGAGATTTTTAATTGAAGTGGTTAAAAATAAGAAAATAATAATAGTTAACGCACTGTGCATTGTTATCTTCAAAGTAGTTATTCAGAGTAAAAACTGTCAACCAAAAAGGTTCTTAGAGAAAGAAATTGATAAAAACACAAAATTTTCTTTTCAGTGAACTAAGATAAAAGATTACTTTTTAAAAAAATTTGGCCTCATTAAGTTAATAAATTGGGCTAAATCAAGATACTAAATAACCAAATTAAAATAAACTATGAATAGACAAGAGCTTTTCACTGTGTAGAGGAGGCAAATGTATTGTCCATCACTAAATGGGAGGGAGAGGCAGTGGGAAGAATCATCTAATTAAGATATATATGAGGGCCGGAGGGTTAGCTCAGTGGTTCCGGCGCCTGCCTTGCAAGCGCAAGGTCCTGAGTTCGATCCCCGGTAACCACATATAATGCTGGGTGTGGAGACCCACACCCACCAACAATCAACACCGCATACTACAATGCCGGATGTGGTGGCTCACGCCTGTGATCCCAGCACTCGGGAGGCAGGGACAGGAGGATTGCTGAGTTCGCGGCGGCTTGCCTGGGCACCATAGTGAGCTCAGGGCCAGCCTGAACTACAAAGTGAGACCCTGTCTCAAAAAGCAAAAAAAAAAAAAAAAAAAAAGATATATATGAAAAATACATTATGCATGAGCTGAAACAAAAACCTGCAATTTCTGAATAGTCCGTCCTTCACAAAGTTAGACCAAATTTTGACACAAAATAAATCTGACCTATTAAAATGAACCAATAATTTGATTGTAAGCTGGGAACTCTTCTTTCTTTCTAATAATAAACCTTAAGGAATTATTATTTAAATACAAACGTAAATGAAATATGGAAAACAATCTATTCAAAGTAATTTTGACCATTTCCCATAAATATCTGAGCCTAAACCAAAATCAGTCAGAGGACTGCATTCACACTTTTTGATGGTTAATATAGAATTGTAGAGTCATGGACACTAGGTCCCTTAGTTTTCAGTGTTTTTTTTTTTTTTAAATAGTCCACACAGCACAGCTCATGTGATTTGGCAATTATTAGCATGTAGCTATTAAACCACAAACAAAAAAACCTAACAACTACATAAATTTTGGACACGGTCTCTTTGAGAAATTAAAAACATGGAGCCAAAGATGGCTCTTTTTACTATGTTAATAAGCTTTCTTGACATTATAAAAATACCTGAGGCATTTAGACTGAGTGGAGGAAAGGTTGCCTGGACCAGTGTTCGGGGATCCCAGCCCATGGGCCATTGGTCTGTTGCTTGGGTCTGTGGCTCTGCACCTCATCCTGGTAGAAGCACAGTCTGGACCGAAGCATTCACTTCCTGACTGGAAGTGAAGGGGAGGGACTCCAGAAGGAGTCTACAGCCTCCTGAGGACACAGTTACAAGGCCTAAATGCCTCGCACAGGTGTAACCTTCCAGCATGGCCATCCAGGGAACCTAACTCTCACACACATGGCTTTGAGTGGTGTGTAAAATCCAAACTACAGCAGTAGTAATTTTTGAAGTCAAAATGACACTGAGGACACATTGCAGTTTAAGAACAATCATTTTTGTTGCTGTTGTTGTTTTTGTTGTTGTTGTTTTGTTTTCTGAGACAGTGTCTTGCTTTGTAGTTCAGGCTGGCCCTGCACTCACTGTGTAACTCAGGCTAGCCTCAAACTCACAGCAGTCTCCTGCCTCTGTCCTCTGAGGGCTGAGATTACAGGCCGCCATACCCAGTGCAGTGGTGTGTAGTACTGACTGCTGGGATTAGGGGCATGAGCCACCACACCCGGCACAGTGGTATGTGGGATCGGACTCAGGACTTTGCTCTAATTCCATTAGATAATGAACGCTATGCTATAAGTAGAGGGTTATGAAATATGTATCAGAATCAGGCAATTTTTTTACTCATAATAAAGATTGAAAGGATTTAATATCAATTCATATTTAGTGAAAATCAAAGCCAACTTTTACCTTAGGTTAGTTGTGTAATCCATTGTGGCAAGTTAGGGCATAACAATTAACAATAATAGTGCATCCACATTCATTAATAAGCTTAATTGCTCTGTCTACACTTTGGGGGTCCACTCTGGGCTGGCAGCCTGCTGTGGTTTTCCATTAACAATAATAGTTTTGAAGTATTTATCATTTTACTTGCTTTGAAGGGAAAAAAGGTGAGAAAATTTCCAAGAGAACTTTCAAGAAAGAGTAAAAAAAAGATTGAGTTCACTGCTTTCTATTTTGATTTTCTAATATTTTGTGATCTACATTCTAGTATCAATTTCACATGTATATCTTTTTTTTTTTTTTTTGAGACAGAGTCTCCCTTTGTAGTTCAGGCTGGCCCTGAGCTCACTATGTAGCCCAGGCAAGCCTCAAATTCAGCAATCCTCCTGCCTCTGCCTCCCGAGTGCTAGGATTACAGGCGTGAGCCACTACGCCCGGCACTGTGGTATGTGGTATTGATTGCTGGTGGGTGTGAGTCTCCACGCCCAGCATTGTATGTGGTTACTGGGGTTCAAACTCAGGACCTTGCGTTTGTGAGGCAGGTGCCGGAACCACTGAGCTAACCCTCCAGCCCACATGTATATCTTTTATAATATTCTTCATATTGAAGGGATTTGCAACATATTTTCTTAAAATATGCATTACTTTTTCCTACACTCACACAGTGATCAGACACATTGACAACACTGTGATCACACATCAGAAGCCTCATTAGAATTATCACAGATAAAGTAATGAATTACTTAATAACATTCATAATTTAGTCATTATTATGAAAGCACATGGTGGGGATAACTCAGGCCTAGGCAGTCAGGAGAAAGTTATTTTTCACTCAGGGGTCTCTTCTCCCCTAACCTCAGGGTTTTCAGCACCAGACACACAAGCTGTGCCCTCAGCACCCCCGTCTCCTAGCTCCTCTAATCTTCTTCAGTTTCAGATCTACTTCCTAGAATATGCAAAGTATGCACAGCATCACATTTAACTTGGAGATATGCAGGTTTTTGCAACTGTCCTGATAGAAAATAGGTAGGGAAGAAGATACAAATTGATTAATGCTTGTTTCTGAAATTAATACTTGACACAGAAAGGCATCTACAGAGGATAAGACTCTGAAAAGCCCAGAAGCAAATGTTTACTCAAGTGAGTGCGATACCAGTAAAATACTGAATATACCATTAAGAATAAAACTATATCTGGGGATAAAATAAAGCAGAACTGGGTTTCAAACAAATGAATGTTTCTGAGGCTTGAGTCTAATAATAAATTTTACCTCTTGTAGTGAATAAGTAAATAACAAGATAATATTAGATTTTAAATGATCCTTCTTTGTGAGTTTTATTTTTCCTTGCGTTGTGTGCAAATAATTATGTGTGTGTGTGTGTGTGTGTGTGTGTATGTCTACATATGATTTTATTTAAGGTCGTTAATTTTACTTGTGATAATTTTCTAGTGCCTAACGTGGTACACGAATTCCTTAGCAAGTGGCTAAAATGTCTGAAGAGCTGAAGGAGCCTTGTGATAGAAATCACGTGACAACTATCCACTTCCTCCTCTCTGACTCAGCCCTCCGGATTATTTATAGCTGTCTTCTTGCTCCAAGGTAAACTGTGCACCTGTATATTCAAATGCAAAATAATTTGAGTCACAAAGGAAAACAAGACCCAACCGGATGGATCATTTTACAGAAGATTAACGTTCAGAAAAGCAAATCATCCGCCCAAGGTCAGCAAGGTGGTGACAGTGTTAGTGCTGGAGCTCAAGTCTGCAGCCCTGGTTTCTGACACCCAACGCAAACAATGAAAGACGATACAAAACAAACTACAGACTGCAGTATTAAATCCACCAAATTTTCCAATAGGGTATTAGCTGAACTGTGTTCCCCACTTTAAATACAGACCCTATTTTTTAAAAAAAATCAGACCCTATTTTAAATTTGGAGCTAATCAAAAGAAACTCACAATTCACTGCATCTCATATCCCACTTAAGCAAATCTTATCAGTGACAATCATGAAGTTTTTCTTCTCGCTTTAAATGTGGGCTCCACATTAGTCTACGGACCATATCTGTGGTCAGGTTGTTCATTAGAAGATTTTTTTTTTTTTTTTTTTTTTTGCTACACCAGGGATTGAATTCAGGACCTCACACCAGTCTGGCAGGATGTTGCCACTGAACCACAGCCCCAGCCCCAGAAGAATTTTTACCAATTAAAAATTCCAGGAACTGAGCAGATGCAACTTCGTGTCCCGTGTCCCACAAATTCTCAAGACAGGATTGTACTGATGAAGCCGATTTCCTTACATACCAAGCAGTTTACCTGCTCAAAGCGAGCCAAAGCCCTCTACCCCCACTGTCCACAGCCATACACAGTGACTAAATCCACTGAGTGGAGAACGGAAGTCGCTGTCAGCACCCACGTTCCACATACCTGGTCCTTGTCTTGCTGCTATCAAGTTTCTTGCCACCCTTTCCCACTGGTACGACTGCTTAGTCCCTTTTTTAAATCCTGAAGTATATGGAAATACCAAGGTAAAAACTGTGCTTCCTATTATTCTAATTTTTAAAAAACCAAGTTGGACTGCTATATGTATTCTGTTTTACACTTTGTTTAAAAGTTAGGGGAAGGCCAGAGATTTAGCTCAGTGGTTCCAGCGCCTGCCTAGCAAGCACAAGGTCCCTGATTCAATTCCCCGAAACCACATGCAACAATACAAGGCATGGTGAATCAGCAATCAGTACCACATACCATAAATGCTGGGCGTGGTGGCTCTAGCCTGTAATTCCCAGCACTTGGGAGGCAGAGGCAGGAGGATTGCTGAGTTCGAGGCTTGCCTGGGCTACACAGTGAGCTCAGGGCCAGCCTGAACTACAAAGCGAGACCCTGTCTCAAAAAAAAAAAAAAAAAAAAAAAGGGGAGACTTTATTTAAGTGTACTACAGGATGTGTATTAGAATGTTACAAGAGTGTAGAATACTGTAAATGGAGGTTAATGGAAAGGAGGCTGGACAATGATAACCACTGAGGAGCTTAGTGGACATAAATGACCTAAAGGACATTGTAGAAGACTTTTACCAGATTGACTTATCAGGCTTCTCTAAGAAAGCCCTCACCTAACAGAGACATATCAAAATCGGGGAGGAAGAATTTGATATATCAGGATAATCACCTACTGTAGCAAAGGTTGAGGGATCCTCTCGAACTCAATTTTCAGGTTTCTTTCTGTGACTAGACTTAATCTGGGCAGACACAGAAGCCTAATTTCAAGGTCAGTCCAAGAAGAGAGCCCAGATGGTGAAAGTTTGTTCAAGGAGAGCTCTCAGGGTACACGCCTTCTTACCGTTCACGATGGCAAGTTGTTTCCAGATGAGTCCACGAATTTCCATTACTCCCAACAGAATGAATAGCAGAATCCCTCAGCGTGAAACCCAGAACCTATATGGGAAATGCTGAAAATACAAGAACACTTTTTCCTGAGATTATTAATTTTTGCAAATTCTTATTCAGAAACTTTCAGCTGGTCTGAAACTTTCCAGGGAAAGGGAGTCTTTCTGCTATTAAGCAAATAAAGATCAACAACAAAAAATGAAGAAACTGTGAGTGAATCTGAAGGAGGCAGATTTGGCTTCCTGGATGCAGCTGTGCTGGGGGCTTTTCATGTGTGCTGTTGATACATGGTTTTTTCAGCAACGAGAGTTGAGGTTGTTTTTGTTGTTGTTGTTTTAATTTTTGCTCAGGTGGTTTAACTTGGGTCCATTTGCTGCTAAATTCAGGGAGCCTGAAACCAGAGTATAAAGTGTTGAAAGAATCATGGTGATTTTCCTTTTACAAAGCAATCCAACCTACACTAAGGGTTCCATTAAGGGAGGGTTTATTTTCCGTTTAGACTTCACAGTGAGTGGTACTGTACTCACAGATGTCTTACCCACAGCTGTTCCATCATGCTTTTCTCCGCAGGATGTCTTCCGTTCCCATGGTCTGCCATCAGTTACTTCTGACTGGGGAGGAACAGGCTCTATCTCTAATAGATAGAGGAGCAATTGCCCTTTATACCAGTATTTCCTCATTTCATTTTGCAATAAGTTTTCACAGAAGTATTTATTGCTCAAAAAAGCTTTTGAAGTAGTCAAGGGCATGAATTGTTGCAGAGAAACCAACATCACACTGCTAATTTAATTGGGATCCTTCCCAAAGATATCCTTCATTTTCAAGTTCTATAAATTCCACGAAGCTCATATGGTTTATTGCATGTTTTTTAAAATTTTTCGTTATGAAGTAAGTATATATACCTATATATAAATATATTTATATCTATATATAAATATGTATGTATATTTTATATACATATTTAAATATAAATTCATATATCTTATATAAATATATATAAAAATATATAAATACTTTTATATATAAATATATATAAGATATAAATATACATTATATATTAGATGTATATATACCTATTTATATATAGATATATAAATATATCTATAAATATATCTCTATATAAATATATCTATATAGGTATATACACATATATATTTATATTTATATAATATATATGATATATAACTATATATAATAATTATATAATATATTTACATTATATATATATATATATTTTTTTTTTTTGAGACAGGGTCCCACTTTGTAGTTCAGGCTGGCCCTGAGCTCACTATGTAGCCCAGGCAAACCCTGAAGTCAGCGATCCTCCTGCCTCTGCCTCCTGAGTGCTGGGATTACAGGCGTGAGCCACCACACCTGGCCGAGATAGGTATATTTTATATAGACATCATGATCACACTCAACATTGAGAATTTGTAGTAGTATAGAACACAACTTAATTCTCATTTTGCCATATGAATCTTTTAATTCTTCCGTGTATATCCTTAGCAGTGGAATAACAGGGTCAAATGGGACCCCTGATCCTAGTTTTTTTGAAGCATCTCCACACTGATCTCCAGTCTCCTTCCCACCAACGATGGAAAAGAGCCCTCTCTCCCTGCAGCCTCACCAGCATTTGTTGCTGGCTACATTTGAGATAGCAGCCATTCCTTGTGAAG
>PVIC010027190.1:0-24039 GCA_004025085.1 Thryonomys swinderianus
TTCAGGCTGGCCCTGAGCTCACTATGGTGCCCAGGCAAGCCGCCGCGAACTCAGCAATCCTCCCGTCTCTGCCTCCCGAGTGCTGGGATTACAGGCGTGAGCCACCACGCCCAGCATTATATATGGTAACCGGGGATCGAACTCAGGTCCTTATGCTTGCGAGGCAGGCGCCGGAACCACTGAGCTAACCCTCCGGCCCACTATAACCACTTTTTGACAAGTTTCTAGAATACTTTTAAGTACGGCTGCATGCAAGTTCAGACATACAGTTTATGGACTTTTCCTTTAAGAATTACATATTGTAACTACACACACACACACACACACACCTTCCAAAATAATGTAGAAAATGCAGATCAGCATTGCAATTCACATGTACTACTTTCCTCTTCTGTCATCTTCAACTCTCTCTCAATAAGGATAAACATGGTTCTTTTGCTGGTACCACCATTAAGTTCTTTAGCAGAGGCTACTGGATATTTTATCAGTTCCGTACAGCTGCCACCTCAGATCATTTTTATAGAAAACATGCTAGCAATTCTCTTCTGCTTAACTAGGTAGTCCAAATGGGTATGATTCCATTTAGCCAACCCTCTAATATAACAAAGATTGCCTAAAAGAAAAATAGGGTTTAAATTGTACCTATGATTACAGAAGGAAACAGCCAAATATTTGAGGAAGAGTTCTTGTTTTTCATTATATTAAAAATCTTCCTGTAAAAATATGGTACTTAGTCTGAAAAGGTTGCACATCATGAGGTTGTTGGTACAGACATGGAGATGTGGTCTTTAAACAAAAACAGGA
Organism: Thryonomys swinderianus; assembly: GCA_004025085.1. Classification (NCBI taxonomy): domain Eukaryota; kingdom Metazoa; phylum Chordata; class Mammalia; order Rodentia; family Thryonomyidae; genus Thryonomys; species Thryonomys swinderianus. The sequence goes on from PVIC010027190.1 coordinate 805, forward strand.
AGGTTTCAGGAAGCTCATGCAAAGAAATGGGGTCATTCCTTATTTTCTGGTTTAAGGTCTGAAAAAGTGTCATGTTCTGGGTCAACAGTAGCAGGGCTCATACCAAAGGATAGTCTGTTTCCTGTGGCACAGCTGACCTAATTACCTTCCAGACAGCTCTGTCTGGTACATTAGAGGTGGGACACTGGAGCAGGAGTCTTAGGGAAGGTAAGGTCCTCTATGAAAAAGAGATCTCAAATAGCGGAAGAAGGCAAGAGCTCTAGCGTCACAAAGATTTTGCTGCTTTGCAAGAAGGAAAGCCAAGGGCAAGGCCCCTCTGCGTTCCTTTGTCCCAAGGCCCTGCCCTCAGGAGAGAAATGCTCTACCCGCTTACCTGAATACATCTCCACTGAAATTAGAAATAAAAAGAACAATTATGTTGCCAACTTAAAACAATGTTTGGCTGTGAGCACTTCAGAACATATTGAGATTAGCCTCCAACAAGTTAAGAGAAGCTGACGACTGACCTATGTGCCCACATTACATTTCTTCATTTGAATCCTACACAGTAATGACCTGGTGTGATATGCATTATGTTTATTCTATGGATGGGAATACTGGGGCCCAGGCGCAGGGTGAGTGACTTGCTCACGATTTCACCATGCAGAGCTCGGAGAGACTAGGCTGTCTGACTCCGAAGTCCACGTTTCATCTCAAAAGTTCCTTTAAAAATATTTGATGTAGTCATCATGAGACATTTATGAAAATGATTTCATCTTGGGAAACCAAGAAATAGAGAAGATTACCTCATCATTAGATCTAAATCCAATAAGCTTAAAATATCTTGTTTTTAAGATTACTATATTCAATCTTTCTTTTTAAATTTAATTCCAATTATCCCTTTTCTTATTAAAGTAAAATATTAACCTCTATGATAGATTATGTGAATCTCAATAAAGTGAAACCATTACCAAATTAAAAAGAACAGAAATAAAACAACTATCAAATATTTTAAAACTCAAAATATTCATAAAGGTGATATATATGTGTGTGTGTGTGTGTATATATATATATATATATATATATATGCAAGGCAGGTACCAGAACCACTGAGCTAGATCCCCTGGTTAAAAGTTTGTTTTTTTTTAATTGATAAGAAATTATGTTTGTGATATTTAACATTGTTTTGAACTATATATCCATGAAGGAATGACTAAATCAAGCTAGTTAACATAAATAAACTCACATTCTTTTCATATATTTGTGATGGAAATGTCTAAAACTGATTCTTAGTAATTTATAATTTTAATACATTGTCATTAATTCTAAAGGATATATTATAAATATTCATGAAAACAAGCTAAAGTTATTCTTTTGTAGTAGTTTTAAATTTTTACATTTTAAAAAATGATTGCATCAAAGCCTTGGAATAATATGGTGAACTACAAGAGGTCTTTCTGACTCAGAGAGACAAGAAAAATTTGACCATATTTGATAAAAATTAAAGAAAATCGCCGGGTGTGGTGGCTCACGCCTGTAATCCCAGCACTCAGGAGGCAGAGACAGGAGGATTGCTGAGTTCGAGGCTTGCCTGGGCTACATAGTGAGCTCAGAGCCAGCCTGAACTACAAAGCAAGAGCCTGTCTCAATTTTAAAAAATAAATAAATAAATAAATAAATAAATAAATAAAGTCTTCTTTTGAAACATACAAGAATAAACACAGGTAGGATTTTTAAAAAAGAGATCAGACCTGAATTTTTGTGTTCAGTGGCTACGTCCACTTTTTAAACATTTCCATTTCCTTCACACACATATTTTTGAAATTATGGGCAAGATATTTTCTACTGTGTTTTCCCAGCAGAAAGTACTCCCGCTATACACACTTTCCCACTGCTCCCAAATTAAAGCTCTGGCCAAAGTTTTAATTGCTAATTTAAGAAAAATGAGACAATTTAAAACTTACGATATTTTGCCCTTTCTACAGACGATATAGAATAAAACCTTACTATGCTTGAAAAATCTCTTAGCAACTGAGAGTGGAGCTGGCCAACAATGGATGATTCATTGGATTTAGCCAGAGTGTGCAGGAATGTCTGCCGGAAGGTCTGAATAAACTCACATTGCTAGACACTATGGTAAAACGTATCCTGACCTCTTTTAAAACTCTATCAGAGCGGAAAGTTAAACTTGCAGCTTTCCAGCAATTCACTGGCATCTGGAAATATGCTTGAATCATAATATCTTGCTTCTATCACAAACTGATACACTTTCTTAAGTGATTATTTTCATTTCCTTACACAATGGCTGCTTCTAATCAGAGATTTCCAAGGGGACACCACTGTGTTTTTAAGCACTAAAAATAATGGCTGTCTATTCAATTTAAATCTGAAAAGAGGCTTTTTGAAATCTAAAAATGAAAGAACTGATTGTTAGTTTTGTTTTGGTCATATTGGTCTGGCAATTTTGCAAGATTACCCTAAATAATAATTTGCACATTTAAAATTGGTAAACATGTAACATGATATCTGTCTGTATGACAACAGATTATATCAGGACATCCTATATATAAAATTCAAAAGAGTTCAGCTCTTTTTGCTTAAATCTGTCATTTGCCTCCAGCAACATCCATTTTTGGTATAAGTATTACTTGATCTCACAGCTGTTCTGAGACAGGCCCAAGTTTACAACATGGATTTTCTGGTTTAAAATATGGTATTAGATTCACTGCACTTTGTCACTAATAATTTCAAAAGTTGCCATGAAAAGTAACCCACGAAATTAAATCCTTCTTTCCCAGTATTACAAAGACATACTTCCTAATTTCCTTTGCCCTTGACAACGTATGAATGAAAGAGGAATTTCTGCCTTGAAAGAGTTCTGCTTTTGGCTGCTGTATTTCATTACCTCTTCTTCCTCCTCCCTCCTCTCCTAGCTTTTCTGGTAAAAAATATTCAAATAAGAATGACAAACTGAAAAATCTCCTCTTTCTTCCTAGTCTTTCATGAAGAGATATGAGTTATCAATTTGGGATATTTTCTTTCAAACCATTTTCTAAGTACTTACATAATTATATGCAAAAATATGCAATTTTGATTTATGTTTTTCCTTGTTTTATATATTGTCATATATTCTATTAGTCTTTTAAAAACGTACCTCCTGGAAATCTTACTGCTTTAGTATACATGTAACTACTTCATTTTAAAATGGTGAAAAGAAGAGGGGAGGAATTTCATGTAGTTTACCTTTTTTTTTTTTTTTCTTTTTGAGACAGGGTCTCGCTTTGTAGTTCAGGCTGGCCCTGAGCTCACTATGGTGCCCAGGCAAGCCGCTGCGAACTCAGCAGTCCTCCTGTCTCTACCTCCCGAGTGCTGGGATTACAGGCGTGAGCCACCACGTCCGGCATTGTGGTATGCGGTGTTGATTATTGGTGGGCGTGTCTCCACGCCCAGCATTCTATGTGGTTACCGGGGATCGAACTCAGGACCTTGTGCTTGCGAGGCAGGCGCCGGAACCTCTGAGCTAACCCTCCGGCCCTAGTTTACCATTTTGAAGTAGGGGAAATTACACACATCCACTGAAAGTGTAGTACATCTTAGGCATATCTAACCTGTGGTCCATGGGTGGATATACTCATGTTGTAATACAAAATAATAAAGAATGCTTTAAGTTTTGTTATTTATTTTCACTGTATTATATGTTTTATATACAGTCTAAGATAATTTCTCTTTGTTCAATGTGGCCCGGGCAAATCAAGTGTGTTTAATTCACAGGTTGCAGGTTTGGATGGACATGCCTGAATGGATAAACAAAATAATGTATGGAAAAGTACAAATGAATGAGACCATTTAATTTTTTAGGTACTTCACCCACAGAAGTTCTGTGTATCCAACAGCAGTGGAAACAATGAATGGGCTTCTTACATGTGACAGTACAGAGTAGAAAGGCAGAACGGAAGGGGATCTTTTTTTTTTTTTTTTTTTTTAGACAGGGTCTCGCTTTATAGTTCAGGCTGGCCCTGAGCTCCCTATGTAGTCCAGGCTAGCCTCCAACTCAGCAGTCCTCCTGCCTCTGCCTCCTGAGTGCTGGGATTACAGGCTTGAGCCACCAAAACCGGCACTGTAGTATGTGGTACTGATTGCTGGTGGGCATGAGTCACCATGCCCAGTATTGCTGTATGTGGTTATCGGGGATTGAACCAGGGTCCTTGTGCTTGCTAGGCAGGTGCTGGAACTGCTGAGCTAAATCTCTGGCCCAAGGAAGGGGGATCTTGCGAGAAGGACGGCATGTGAACTTGGAGATTCCAATGGGAGGTAGACAGAGCACACATGGTTCTTGCCGTGCCAATCACTAACAGTCTGACACTCAGTGCTCTCCAACCTTATCTTGCCTTTCTGTTTCTACAGCCACTGTCTTTCCAGGCCCAGTGTTTCTACTGTGAACTATTGTAGGACCCCTAGTAGTTTCCCCGAGCTCATTGTTTTGTCTTTTTGATCTGCAGCACAGATATCCCCAGAGATCAAGATGTGGTCACACCACAGCCCAAAGAAAACATTTTCATTAGTTTTTTTTTCTAAAACTACCATAAGATAACCCATTATCATTGATCATTGCAGCCTGGTATTAGAATCTAACATCCTAGTTTTTCTCCTGTCATTCTAAGCTCTACATTACACATCCTAGTGTTCTGTGGAGATTTGGTTACACCTCTGTGCCTTAAAACAGCCTTCTCCTTTGTCTGCCTGAAAGTCCCACATACGTTCTAGATCCAGATTAACATTACCCCTTTAATAAAGGGCTCACTTCTGCAGCAGGTATTTAGTGCTTTCTAGGCTCCCAGAGCAGTTGGCATTCATTTCTATCACAGCTTTTAGTACTGTTTCAAGCCAGTGAGAAATATCCCTTTCCTGCCGATGTAGCAGCCACAAGGACTGTGGACTCTGATTATGGGAATGGGAGGAGGAAGGCAGAACCTCCGAAAGTGGGGAGCCATTATCAAAAATGGCCTCGGTTGCTGTCAAGAATACTTACTGCTCATCCATGGTGATAAGTGGTTGTCTGGAGAGACGGCTCTACCCGAGAATATGCTACATGAAGCCACTACCTAAGCACCTTGGCAGGGAACCACCGCAGCTGGGGATGGTGTGGCCCACAGACTACCACAGCACCACGACACTGTAGGCTGTGCAAAGACATTCAGCCACTGTCCCCACGAAGTAAACCAAGAACATTCTGAGAGCGAGGAAAAAGTCTAAAAAGTACCAATAATCTGCTATTAACTCACAGGGTTAAACATCTGGTACACTCTCAGTATGTCATGTAGAGAATGATTTAAAGAGCAAATTGTACATGTCGAGGTCAGGTAGAACAAAGAAAAAAATTCATATAACTGAAAAACTATTAGAATGACAATACTGCTGCCTGAAGCAGGACACTCATTTGGCTGACAGGTCAATGGTGACCCTAATGGGGGATTGATGCTGTGTTCATTACCTTGCCCTTTGTCTCCTTCACTGCATTGCAAGCTCACTTGGTGGAGGGACTGCCTTCATTCTGGACCACTGGCCCTTAGTGAAGTGTGCAGTGAGTGTACATCTGTCATGATCTGGAAGCCAGGGTGGCAGATGATTACTTTGACTGGGCCTCAAATATAACGGCAGCGAAAGAGACATCTGCAGCTCCAGGTCTTTGCCATATGACAACTGCTGAGCCATCTGACGGTTGTGTTGCACTGCACCATCCTGCTGAGGTTCCCTAGGGGCACGGCTGCTGTGTTCTCCTGAGAAGTATTATGGTCATGCTGGCTTCTCTTTTGAAAGGAAGGAATCTTAAGAAACAATGGAGAGATCAGCTGATATCTCAGCCTTGGCACTGTGAGGACAGTCAATAGCTGGAAAAGGATTTTAAAACAGATAAAAGCAGAAAACCCAGCCTACCCAGGCCTGAGATAATTTTCTGCACTGATATCATTAGGGCTTCCTTCTGAATTATCCCACTACTGTAGAATGCGCTTGCACAATTTAGAAGAAGAGATTGGTTTTCAAATTCTTACATGTAACAAATTCTAGGCACAGTACCAACCACAGGAAATAAAATGTGTTTTTAAAAAAATTGATTTAAAACATTTGAAAGGTTTTAAGCCTAGGCGTCCTGTTTACTAGAGACTGTCTTCATAATTCTATTCCATCTGACAACAAAAATTCATTGAGTGTAGAATCTACTATGCTATAGTAGATGTTAGTGCAATTGGCTAAGTGATTCAAATGAACATTGAAGAAGGTGTTCTACTCCTTTGGTCACCTGCCTCTTCTAGTTGGTCCTTCATGACAAATCACAATGTCCCTCCACTCTGGACAAGCCCATCTTCGTGTGACTATTGTTCTTCATCAGCACTACCTTTTTGCTTTTGCTTGATTTCTCACTGAAGACGTTTTCTCCTCTTCCATACTTCCCACTGGAGCAGAAGTTCTTTCCTTCCCCCCAGTTCCACCTATTCCTGTCCTCATCGTGTTAAGAGTATCTGTTGAGGGGACTTTATTGCTCTCCATTTGTGGAAGAGCACAATTCATTTTTGAGGTAATAGTGAAAACTCTTTTAAAGAGTACAAATTTTATGTATGAAATAGTTTTGGGAAAGGTTACTTTGGTAATCTGATCTAGGAACATATAGCTAAAATAAAATGTAGGATAAATTCATCACTTAATACATTGGTACAAGAATTTATAAAAATAAAAAATTGTTAAAATATGTAATACTATGTAATAGAATATATAAAACAGCTTGTCTTAGGAAGCTTATCAAGCTCCACTTATTTTTGATCGAATCAAGGAAATTTAGTGCTCTTTAAACAACAAGACTGAATCACTGATAACCAGGAAGAAAAGGAAATTTACTCACAGTTTTACCATATAAGGACACTAGATCCCAGGCCAGTGAACCTGTGCCTTTGCACATATTTTTTGCAGCTGCTGATACACTTTGGGGCCAAAGCTAAGCTTTGAAAGTTTGGATTCCTGTGTGTTGTGATAATCAGCTGGGGTTTGGAAATGCCTTAAAAAAACCTAATGCTCTGGCACTTTAACAAGGCTTCTGAAAAAACAATTTAACATCTGGAATCAAGTATTTTGAGGAAGTCCAAGACCAACAGAGCAAAGAACATTTCTTTCAGTAACAATTAAAATATAGCCCTTCCCTCTCCTTCATCAAATAAATGGGCATCTCTCATAAAGAATCAGAGGTGGTTTATAATTACCAAAATATGCCACAGAAGCAAGGTGTAGAAAACTAGATGCTCTAGATATTTATCACTGAATGTCCTTTCTACACTTGATCTTAGCCAAAAGGCCGAGAAGCGATGAATGTCCTTTCTAAATATGGTTCTTTACTCTCTCAGCATCATTTTCTTTTCCAAAATTCAAATCTGTAAAAGAAACAAACCATCAAAGCCAAACCTTTTTCATTTAATCTTCCTAAAGGACGGCTGAGTGAGAATGAGAAAAGGAGAGACAGTGTCTCGTCTTCTACACAGGCCAGAAGAGGACTCAAGGTGGGAAGGGCACCTTCCCTCAGCCATCACATGGGTCAAAGCAGACATTTCTATAACAAAAGGCAGATTAACAAGAGAAAAAGCACAACAGATTTGTCTAATCAGTGTTTTACATGACCCAAGAGCCTTGAGCAATGACAACCTAAAGAATCAAGGAAAACTTTTTATGCTTAGGTTTGGTGAAGAATGGACAGTTGTGTAGAAAGGTGACTGGTCAAAAGGGGATGGGGCACAAGGGGGTAACCCAGCAAGGTCTGTTTAGATTGTTCCTGATTTCCTTGTGCAGCATCCCTTCCTCCTGGAAAGTGGGAAGGACCCTGTGGAACAACAGTCTTCAAAGGAGAAGAGAAAATGTGACTTTTCTAGGTTTCATGCCTTCCTTTGATAAAACAAGAATGCTTCTAGTTTCTATGACTCACTTTAAGGAAGAAGAGTTCTTTTTTTGTGTGATTTGTTTGGTGTCGATGGAGAAAGAGATGGCAGTAATAGGAGGTCAGAGAGATTTTGCTTCTGAGTCTTTCCAGTATCATTTAATGCAACATACTCAGCAGGGTAAAGTGTCATACTTTGGGGTATTGTCCTCTGAGCTCCAATAAGGGCAAAAGTAATGACCAAATGTGTGTATATCTTAATCTCTAGACAGCCAAGGTAACTCGGATCAACACTAACAGTGGTTGTGTCTATTGAATGACTATTGTCTATAAGATTTTATATTTAAAAAAACATTAAAATGTGTTCCCTGCTACAATAGTAATAAATAGACTGCATGCTTAATGTATGTCAGGCACTATACATTAAACTTTCAAAGTAGTAATTATTATCATTTTATTTTTATGATGAGTGACTGGTATAGTGGAATGAAGAGCTCCAATAGAAAGGGAAATAAACAGAACAATGAAATAGTGGAAACATCCACACACACCCACCCAGGGACATAATTAGGACATAACTTATGATAAGAGGAGCATTGTACATTTGGAAGCAAAGGGTAGACCATTCAAGATGGTGACCAGAGAGTTAGTTCTGCACATGTGACACACACACAAAAGTGAAATTGGATTCATTCTTCATAGAATATAAGGTCACATTCCAAATAGAAGTAAGGTCTTAAATGTGAAAGACAAAACTCTGAAGTGTTTAGAAGACAGTATCAGAAAAAGACCTGACCTTGTAAAAATGAAGAGAACTATTCATCAGAAAATACCACTGAGTCAAATGGCAAATCACAAACTTTAGAGACTATATTTGCAGCACATTTATAACCAACAAAGGAGCTTCTCAGAACATATACAGCACTCCTTTGGTAAAGAGTAACAATCCAGGAGAAAAATAGGCAATTAATTCAGGCATTGCAGAGAAGCAGAGTTGAGACCAGAAGTACCTGGCACATAGGAAATAAACAATATTTGTAGGATGAATGAAAATATAAATAGCTCATAAATACATGAGAAATACCTATCAGAGAAATGAAAACGGAAACCACAATAGGAGGTACATTGGGCTTGTAGAAATAGGAAAACATTTTGTCTTTCCTGATTATAACTGCTCATCTTGTATATCTACCATTGTGGCCTATGAGACATGTCAAAGAAAATCTATTAATTACAAGATTTGTCATAATAGCACAAAACAAAAAACAACCCAAATTGGAATCAGTATAGGATGGGTAAATAAACTCAATCTATTCATACAATGGAATATAATACATGATAATGTTCAACATCATATACAAATTTATAAAATATGATTCTATTTACATACAGTTCAAAGCCAGAAAAGACTAAACGTTATATTATTTTGGGGGAAAGCACCTAGGTGATTAAGTTATAATGAAAAATAAGCAAATAAGCTGTCAAAAAATTCAGATGAGTAGTTTCCTCTGTGAGGAGAAATGTGATTTAGGAATGGTACCAAGTTTTGAATCCTTAATCTATGCAGTAAACATAGAAGTGTCTATACTGTCTTTCTTTAAACTGTTCAGTTGTGTTTTATAATACTTCTCAATGTTTAAAGAATTTTTCTGTCTTAGCTATTTTTGTTGTTGTTGTTGCAATGCTGGGGATCAAACCCAGGTTTTTGCACATGCCAATCAAGCACTCTATAACTAAGTTATGTCTTCAACCCAGTACTTTATTTTTTGGAAAAAAAAATCACATACAAACTGCATTTGTAGAGGAATTAAATTATTCCTGAACCTTACCATGGGAATTTTCTATTAAATAAATTATACCAGGTAAGCCACAGTACAACAAATGAAATAGCCTTTTGATTTATGTCAAAATTAATATTTTCCAGTTTGGCTGTTTATATAAGAATATGTCTGCATATAATTTACTTCAAGGTATGAAGAAACAATACTTTATTTTCAAATATTAACTCTAAACACGATCACGTTATCAGAATCTCTGTGTGGCTATGCCATGGTTTTGGCTTCCTTCTGCAAACAGTATTTGATTAGTTTGATTATCTACAAAGAAATGCTTGTGAAGTTAATAACTTCACAAGTTATTATTCTTTTTAAAAACAGATGTCTCCACTTTCTGCAAAAGAATTTAAAATGATATGGTCAAAGCTGGAGTAAATTGGACAACTGAACTAATGTTTTCTAACCAAAGTTAACTCAGTAGGTTTTACTGGGTAGTGTTCCTACACAATGTCATGAAAGTAACACTGGGTTTTATTTTGTTTCTTAGAAGACAATTTTTGTGGATGAACCCCACTAACTGAAATGATCCAATTACAAGGTGAAAAAAGATCTGATTTTAGTGACAAGACTCTATTGAAGCCTGGAGGTGAAATGCAGGGCCCCATAGTCAAACTGGCTGGGCAGGAAGGCTGCATTTGTGGAGCACAGAGTGCAGGCAGAAGCTGATTCTGGCCAAGGACAGAGCCTCCTGGTAGGGCTGGTCAGTCTGCTCGGCTGGGGGAGGGAGGGCAGGGAGTTTCCAGGAATGGTTGTGGTCAAGAGCCCCATTCACAGTGACAAGTGGGTTCAACAGGCTTGCGTTCTAAGAATTTTGGTCCCTGCCTCTTCCATCATGCCAGACTCCATCCACCCTGCCTCACACCCTTCAAATGCTGACAGCCCCTTCTCAGTGGGGCTGATACAAGAACCTAATCATATTTATAAGAATTTAAGCAACAGGTCCTTTGAAGAAAACCAAAGTTGGTCTCTGAATTTCACCTCATTCGAGGGAAATCTGAAAGCCTTAAAAATATTCCGCTAACAACATCCTTATACATAACTGTAATTAGTACTATCTCACAGCAGTATTATGTAGCATAAAGAGAATAAAACAATCTCTAATTGGCATCTATACCCCCTCAAATGGCATCTATTTAATTTACTGGCACTGTAAAAGCAGTATCTTTCATGAACTGAAGAGTAAATTGAGGAAATCAACTGAGATATAATTGCAAAGTATTCCAACTTGAAAACGAAAAACAATTCACTGTCAAGCCGAGAGCCTTTAAAAGATGGTCTTAAAGAATGTCTCCGAAGTATAACCATTTCACATATTTACACACCACAAACTGTTCTACTAATGATTACAAGTAATGGCTGCTTTGCGGAAAGGCTGTAGGAAATGGTGGCAGATGATAAGCTTTCAAGGAGTTTGATTAAGGATGGGCCTAATGACCAAATCTACAGAGCCTTTTGAAAACATCAGCTAAGAGGCTGAAATAGCCGCTACATCTCTTTGAACTTTATTTGTTATTAAGCTTGCTGCTGCTGCAGACAGATAACATCCAAGACCGGCCACAAAAACATACATTTGGTTCGGCAAGAGGCTTATCTCAGCAGCTGGGCCTACCATATTCAAAAAACTGGCCCAAGAAAAGCACTTTCCTTTTTTGCCCTAACAATTCAGGGGTCTCCTTGCAGTGTTAAAAAAAAGTGAAAACATGAAAGGTTAATTTTTCCTCTGTCCCATTAAAATAAGGCCAATAAACCTCAGTAAAACAAGAAATTTATGAAGTTAGTTAAAAACAAATTTTATATGGTTTTCATTACATAATTTGACACATCTGGGCTCGTAATTTATATGAAAAAGTGAAAGACCATTAGTTTGGGCTGGAATGGGAGAACTTTATGATCTAAAACTCTGGTGGAATATAATTTATGAACCAAATACCAAGGAGAAGGTCTCATAATTTGTGGAGATTTAATATTTCACTTACACATTTTGGTTAAATGGTCAAATTTTCAGAAAAGTGAAAGTTTTTATCTTTCAGCCTCTTGCTCAAGCAGGCCAGAAACTGTAGCATCTCTTCAGATATGTGAAATGCTGTCAGCACTCAAGAATGCTGCTGCTGGGCTGGAGATTTAGCTCAGTGGTTCTAGTGCCTGCCTCACAAGTGCAAGGCCCTGACTTCGATCCCGGTGGCGACTCACGCCCACCAGCCACCAATACCACATACCACAGTGTCAGGCTACCACAGTGCCGGGCATGATGGCTCACGCCTGTAATCCCAGCACTCAGGAGGCAGAGACAGGAGGATTGCTGAGTTCCAGGCTTGCCTGGGCTACACAGTGAGCTCAGGGCCAGCCTGAACTACAAAGCAAGACCCTGTGTCAAAACAAACAAACAAACAAACAATGCTGCTGCTGCTCCTTTCAAGGCAATGGTCTCATCCTGGTATTTCCCTGGTCCACTGGAGTTGGCTCCTGACACAGGAGGCCAAAGCAACAAGACTGTCTTCATGCCATGCTGTGGCCACTCCCGCACAATTCAGGTCTGTGGTCAGCAAGGGCATGAAGTACAGATCATTGACCAGGTCGGGAGAAGCCAGTCCACCTGAGTCCTCTGTTCCTATGCCAGTGGGCTGATATCTATTCGCAACAGGCCAAAAAACTGCCTTTCATGCCTGTTAGAAAGTCTAGTCAGTGCTCAAATCTGACCTTCCCCTCCTGAGCAAATCAGTGAGGTAAGATCTATAATCCACTAATGCAAAATTTCACTGGGGGAATCATTCACACTGAATTTCTATCACCATGTCCTGTAGTTGTGTAAGGTAGCAGCTCTTAGACAACAAGAAAATCCGAGTCATATTTTTAAAATAAAGCTTGTTTTTACAATAGTTCTATGTTTACAGAAAGTTGTGAAGCTAGTACAGAGGGCTCCCATGCATACCTTCAACTAGTTTTCCTATTACTGTTTCTTACATTAGTATGGCACATTTGCTACCAACTATTGGTACACTGTTAAGAAGATGAGAAATAAAATCCAGGATACCACACTGAATTGAGTCTTCATGTTTCCCTAGGCTTCTCTTAGACTTATTTTTTATAACCTCACCAGTTTTTATATATATACATACACACACACACACACACACACACACACACAATTTTTTTTTTCTAAATCTACTTTGGATTGGCCTGATGTTTTCCTTCTGGATGTTTTTGTTTGGGGGAGGAGGAGGCCACAGAAGTCAGGAGCCATTTTGATCACACTGTATCCAGAACACACATTACCTACATGACTTATTTCTGCTGATGGTGACCTTGAGCGCCAGGCTAAAACAGTCTTTATCAGGTTTGGCCCCTGCAAAGTTACTTCCTCCTCTGCTCCCTTTTCCATATTCTGCCTTTGGAAAAAAGTCACTGTGTAGCCTACACTTGGGATGTGAGGAATTTTGTTCCTTGAAGGCAGAGTCTCTACATAAATTCTTCTGATTCTTCTGTGTGAGAGACTGACTTTTTCTCCAACATGTATTTACTCAATCATCTGTTTACATCAGGATTGACTTGAGGATATTTACATTATATTTCATGCTATGATCCAATAGGACTTTTATTTTCTTGCTCAGAATGTTTTATCTTTGGCTTCTGGGAGTTCTTTCAGTTGGGTCCCCATCTGTGACATAGCACTTCGGGTGCAGTTTTGTTTGTTTTATTTAGCACTTCTTCACTTTGTGCCAGTCTAAGCACTCCAGGCTTCTCTTGTATATTTCTTGTCTTAAAAACAGCCATTTCTCCAAGGAGCCCTGGGTGTTTCATTAGAGAATAGTATCAGAGACCAAGGTTTGGAGCTGGTATGCTTGGTATGCTGGTATATATAATATAATATAATATAATATAATATAATATAATATAATATAATATAATATAATATAATATAATATATACTTCCATGTGTAACCATCTGTGGCTAAACATGAGTTCGTATTAATCTCTCCAACTAAAATCCATTAATTACTGTGTGGATCACGCTAGTTTTTTCTTGCTTCTCTGTAAAATGCCCAGTGCAGTGTGCCAACCCTTGCTTCCACCATGTGCCATCTATTTACTTTACTGTTTGATTCCAGTACACATTATGTTCCTTTTGGAATCGCTAGCCTGTACTTTCAAAAGAAACAGTTTTCTCAACTGGTGTCCAGGGTTCACACCCACTTTCTTATGCTTTTAATCTGACAGATCCTACTCATTTCCACTTAGGTCAGCAGCTTCCCCCTCACCCTCCTCACTGAGGTTGTTTCATACCTTGTGATACAGTTAGATTGTTTTTATCAGATTCTGCTTTCTAACCTGGGACTTCCAAACTCCCTGGTGATTTCTTTTATTGTTTATCTGCACATGTTAAGGTTTCTTTTTTTTTCACTGCAAAAAGTATAACTGGGTGTTAAAAATGCATTGGGTCACAGATCTATAATTAAAACATCATAGAGAATAGTTTCACTATCCCACAAAAACTTCTCTGTTTCACCTACTTAGCCCTATTCTCTCCCTAAATCTCAGACAACTACTGATCTTTTCTGTGCTGGAATAGGTAGTCTTTTCTGGAACATCATATAACTGGCACCATATGGTAAATACCCTTTTCAGGTTAGTTTCTTTCCCTTAAAAATATGAATGTAAATTCATTCATATCTTTTACAAATTTACTGTTCTTTCTTCTTACCGCTGAATTATATTCTTTTATAAATATACTATAATTTCTTTTATCCATTCATCTAACAAATGCATCTTGGTTGCTTTCAGGTTTTGGTCATAAGTACATAGATGCTAGAGACATGTGTATGTAGGTTTTTGTATGGACACATTTTTCAATTCATTTGAGGTGAATAGTTAGGAGCATAATTGCTGGATGCTTAAGATTTTGTTAGTTTGAAAGAAACTGCCAAAATGGCTGTGCTACTTTACATTCCTACCAGCAATGAATGAGAGTTTCTGTTGTTCTGTTTCCTTGCCATGTGATTGGCACTGACAGATTTTTGGATTTCACCCATTTTAGTAGGTAGATGATTATATCTCATTTCATTTGCAATTCCTTAATAACAAAGGTTGAGTATCTTTTTTATATATTTATTTACATCTGCACAGTGTATTTGGTGAAGAATCTGTTCAGATCCTTTGTCCATTTACTAACTGGATTGTTTTCTTATTGTTGAGTTTTAAGAGTTCTTTGTATATTTTGGATACAAGTCCACTACCAAATATGTGTTCTGAGAGTATTTTCTCTCAATCTGTGGCTTGTCCTTTATTCATTTAATAGTTTTTCTTTTACAGAGCAGAAGCTTTTAGCTTTAATAAAGTCCAGATTATCACATTTTTCTTTCATGAATCACACTTTTGGTGTTACATACAAAAACTAGTTGCCAAATCCCACAGCTATTTTGATTTTCTCCTATGTTTTCTTCGAGAAGTCTTATAGTTCTGTATATTAAATTCTGGTCTATGATCCATTTTGAATTAGTATTTATGAAAGGTATAAAATCTGTGTCTAGTTTTTTTTTGTTTATGGATATCGCGTTCTTCTAGGATCATTTGTAGAAAAAATTATCCTTTCTCCACTGAATGGTGCTATGACTGAAGTGTACCCTTCAAAATACACATGTTGAAGGCCTAGTTCCCAATATATGGTATTAGAGATAGGGCTCTTTGGAGACAGGTTTAGATGCGGTCATGGGGGACGCTCCTTATGATGAGATCAATGCCCTTATAGGAAAACACAATGCTATCTTTTTCTTTCCCATCTCTTCATCCTCCATGAATATGAAGCAAGGACATACTACATGACACACAGAAGGCAGCTCTTTGCAGGGCAGGAAGAAAGCCCTTACCAGAAACAAACCATCCAGGCATCATGATCACACACTTCCAGCTTCCAGACACAAGAAGAAACAAATTCTATAGTTGATGTCACCTAGTCTATCAGACTGTTACAGCAGCCTTAGGAAACTCAACCTTGTCAAGGATAGCTGGCTATACTTGTATGGGGCCTATTTATAGGCTTATTTGGTTCCATTGATCTATGTGCCTATTCTTTTACCAATACCACATGGCAGTGATGACTGGCTTTGTAGGAAATCTTGAAACAAGATTGTGTAAGTCTTCTAGCTTTGTTGTTCTTCAGGATTCTCTTGGCTATTCTTGGCTTTTGCCTTTACAATCAACCAATCTATAGTTCAAATACAGAATAATTACTCTCTTAACAATATTAAATCTTCTAATCCATGAACATGGGAGTTTTTCCATTTAGATGTTACTTCTTTCATCAGTTTTACAGTTTTTCACATGCAGACCCTGAACTTGTTTATTATATTTGTATCTAGATGTTCCCTCCTTCCATTCTTTTTTTTTTGGTGTGTGTGCCATTATAAATGGATTTTTAATTTCAAATTCCAAATGCTCATTACTGGTATATAAGAAGGTAACTGAGGGCTGGAGATTTAGCTCAGTGGCTCCAGCGCCTGCCTCGCAAGCGCAAGGTCCTGAGTTCGATCCTGGTCCACATAGAATGCTGGGTGTGGTGACTCACGCCCACCAGCAATCAATACCACATACCACAGTGCCAGATGCAGTGGCTCACGCCTGTCATTCCAGCACTTGGGAGGCAGAGATGGGGGATTGCTGAGTTTGAGGCTTGCCTGGGCTACACAGTGAGCTCAGGGCCAGCCTGTCTCAAAAAAAAAAAAAAAAAAAAAAAAAAAAAAAAAAAGAAAAGAAGGCAACTGACTTTTGTAGATTAATACTATGCTGTATTTCCTTATTAGTTTTGGTCAATTCTTTAATGTTTATCTATGGGGAAAATAATCTCATTTTCAAATAAAAAGCACTTTAATTTCTTTCACCATCTATGCCCCTTTTATTTTCTTTTCTCCTCTAACCTCAATGTGGAAGGACTTTCAGAATATGTTAAATACTAGTGACTTATTTCTTACCTTAAAGGACAGACTTTTCACTTACTAGCCATTAGTACATGTTTGGCTGTAGGTTTTCCATAGATTATTTTTTTAAATGAATGCAAGGAAGTTCCTCTGTATTTTTCATTTATTAAGCATTTGTTTTTTAAAATTTTAATCATGAATGAATATTTGGACATTTTCTTTGCATATCATGATCATATGATTTTTCTTTTTGACACTTGATGTGAAATGCTGAGTCAGTCTTGAATACCTGAAATAAATGCCGCCTGGACATGGTATATAATACTACATATTATTGGGTAATTTGTGAATATTTTTTGAGAATTTTGATCTATGTTCATAAGGATTATTTCTTGTAATGCCTTTATCTTGCTTTAGTATTAGAGTAATAATGACCTCATAGAATGAAAAAGGCAGTTTCTCTGCTTCTTTTTTCTGAAAAAGAGCAAGATTTTTTTTTTTTTTTTAGGCAGTCTCGCTTTGTAGTTTGGGCTGGCTCTGAGATCACCATATAGCCGAGGCGAGCCTTGAACTCATAGCAATCCTCCTGCCTTTACCTCCCTAGTGCTGGTATTATAGGCGTGACTCTCCACATCCAGCACTGTGGTGTGTGGTACTGATTGCTGGTGGGCCTGAGTCACCACACCCAGCATTGTGGATGTGGTTACAGAGATCAAACTCAGGACCTTGTGCTTGCAAGACAGACGCCCGAACCACTGAGTTAAGTCCCTGGCCCAGTATCACTTTTTTTTAATTGTGTGGTAGAATTTACCAATGAAATCAACTAGTCCTAGTACCTTAAAAAAAATAATTCGTGTCACTTAAAAAAAAAGTTATGTTGGGACGGAGATGACACAGAGACTATGAAACTAAGCTGTAGTATTATGGACCTTGATATATCTTTAAATACCCACTTTTTGCATATTATACCTATGTAAGGAAAAGGAATTCAAGATAAATGTAATATAGCCTAATGATCATGCTTTTTAACATCCATTTATTTTCTTTCCTATCTTGCATATTCATTTCCTCAAATATAAAAATGGATATTATTTTCTTACTTTTAAAACTCATAAGACAAACTTAGAAAACAGGTGATTTTTAAAAAAATTCTAAATGACTTCATATATGTGCATATTCCACCTTTCTAATGGAAATCTCTAAGGTTTGAAATCTTACATTTTTTTAAAACTTAGATTTTTCCATATAATCTCTAATGAGTATGCACTTATTAATTTTATAATTATACAAAGGTTATCAAATAAAGAAAAATGCATTTTTGGCCTTCTTTTCTAGATTATCAATGTATAAAGCAAGAAGCAAATATAAACATGGGCTCTTTATAGGACAGAAAATAACTTTTTACAGAAATATTTATACTCTGCTAAAAAGCTTTTAATACTTCAATTACTGAGATCACACAATATTGTTTTTATATTAAGCATTTCTTCACAGTTCATTTTCAGGTGAGCTGTCAAGTCACATTACCTATGGGGTGACATCAGGCATTACATTTCACACTCTTAATTCCTTCATGTTGCAACCACAAATCTGACTTTAGTATCAGGGCTTTAGATCTGACTTTTTCAAAGACAGTCCATTACTTCTTTTCTTATTTTTCTTTCTAGATTTTCACCCATCCATTTTGCAAGCTTCAATCACTCTTGGGGCTAGGGGTGTAGCCTGGTGATAGAGTGTGCTAAGCATGTGTGAGGCCTTGGGGTTCTAGCTTCTTGAACAAGAGAAGAAACTATCTGATGGAGAATTTTCTTAAATATTTCATTTTGACTGACCTGAATCTGACTTCTTCCCTCAAAACCCATTTCCAGTTTTTACAGCTAGTCACAGTACCTCTCAGATATCTAGAAATCAGAGCTCTACTTATTTTCCTGGTTTGTAAGAATCAACATGGCTAAGAAAAACATAAAATATGAAACACATCAAGGGAATGCATTCTTAAGCAGACACAGTAGAATACTCAGCTAACTGTTTTTATTATCATCATTAATCCATAGAGATTATACATTCAGTTGTAAGATTTCTATCAATTAAATGTGGGACTTTTTTTGGGCAAGAATTTAAATTCAAAGATAAGAAAAGTTATGATTTTCTATAGTTAAAAATTCCCTTTCAAACATATACACTTAATTTTGATTACTGTGTTGGTTTATTTCACTTTTAATGAAAATACAGCTTATGGTCCTAAAAATCACAGAGTAAGTTCTGTATATTCAAATCTTACATGCACCTTGTATTAGCTGAGTGACCTTAAGCACAGTTATCTTGAGCCTTAGTTTCTATCTATAAAACATGAATATTCATTAAAAATATTTATATAGTGGCAATCTTGTGTTACACATGATTCCACATGTCAGGAAGAGAAGTGAACAACTCAGATTTCAAAAAATCCTGTTTTGATGGAACTTACATCACATTCATAAATAGCAGGGATAATTTCAATCCTCACAAGATTGTTGTGAGAATTAAATTAGTGAGGAGATATGAAGCACGCAGAATAGTTTTAGGCATACAATAAAACTCATTAAAAGTCAGCCATCATTACCATTTTCATCTTTATCATTGGGTATTTAATTTACATAAAAGTTTTCCTTTCATGTTTTTCCCTTTTCTTGTCTCCTTGGAATCTAGACTGAAGGTATCAAATTATAACATTGTATGTAACATCACTGAAACTCAAATTCCTTATCTCTAAAATGGTTATATTTACCAGAAAACTTCACAGGGTTGGCATAAAAATCAAATGAAATCATATATAAGTGCTCTGTAAATTAGTGTGACACAGATTTAAAATATCCTTATACAACATTTAGCATAAATTCTCATACTCAGAAATCCCTCAAAACATGCCGATTGAATTAAATGTTAATTTATTAACAAAGAAATCACACAGCCACTATTGAAACAACCCACTAATCCTTGGGACCTAACCCACTAAATAGGAAAAGTAGCTACCAATTTACTCAAACTTCTGCTAATATAACATTGTACTGGAAACCGTGACATTTCCTCGGCACACCAACTTTGGCTCAATCTTTCAAGCCTCCTTATTAGTTTAAAGATGATCTGACTTCAAGTTCCATATTTTGTAGCTAAGGCACGTAAGGTTCAGAGAAGTGATGCAACTTCCTGAGGCTCACAGTAAACATCACCACCAGTTTCCATTTTCTCCTGTAACCCAAAACAAACATGCACTTATTGTGCTTTCATACAGAAAACAAATTATAGGTCTTAAACATTCATTTAAATGCTCCTCAGTCTTGCATTGTATACAGAGCTTGTCATTTTCATGTTCTGGGTTTCTTCTCCATGTGATTTTTAAAAATCTGGAAGACCATGGAAAATAAACTGAAAAAGAAAATATTCAATTTAATGATGCTCTGAAAATCTGTTAATTTTCTGAAATTTTTTATGTCAGGGTTCAGATCTCTAACTGCCAAGGTGCCTGCTCAGAACAGTGTTTTGTTGAGGGTTTTTATCCTAACGGTTCATATGGTAACTTGGACTAGGAAAGACTTTTGCAGCTCTGAGATCTCTATATAGAAATGGCATGTACAAAATGCTGTGTCTTGCCTCATCCATGTGGAGCCAGATCAACGGGACAGACAGGAATAGTTATCTTCTTTCTTGATAATTAAACTGGGTATATTTACTCAACTATCAACCACCTTGGGAAACAAGCAGTGTAAATACTGTATTTCTCTCTAAACTTGTGACAGAAGAGCAAGAAAAAGAGGGGATAGAAACAGTCAAATAGGTTTGAGCATATTTTTGCACCCTTTCCACTTCAGAAACAGTCGTGTTTGTTTGTTTTTTTGAGACAGGGTCTCACTTTGTAGTTCAGGCTGGCCCTCGATTCACTATGTACCCCAGGCAAGCCAGAACTCAGCAGTCCTCCTGTCTCTGCCTCCTGAGTGCTATAATCACAGATTTGGGCTACCATGCCTGGCACTGTGGTATGTGGTACTGATTGCTGGTGGGTGTGAGTCACCATGCCCGGTAATGTTATATGTAGTTACTGGGGATTGAACCAGGGACCTTGCACTTGCTAGGCAGGCACTGGAGCCACTGAGCTAAATCTGCAGCCCAGTTTTGTTTCTTGATATTGTAGGTGAGAAAGAGGATAGAAAAGGGCTGTTTCTTCAGGTATCAAACATTTCTTCCAACACTGACAGCTGAACAAGTGAGAGAAGTATAATCAGAGATACTGAGGCTCAAGCCTCACATTCACAGCATCAGCCCAGATTCTAGTCTTCCTGGTTTGAGAAGGTAACAGGTGTCTATGAAGCCATCCGGCAGAGTCACAGCTGTTGGCCACTAACCTATTTAGAAACTCAAGCAGTTTATGTTACTCAGGATCCTGTGCATTTTTCATCTGCTTTTCCAGACCTCTTCGAATCAAGGCTGGAAGGGGGATATTACTGCACATAAAGAGGTCTGGTTGGAGATGGATGCAAGTTAAGATAAGAGGTGAAGGCTCTGGCCTAAGTCAGTGACAGCAGCGGGAATGGCCTGTTCTCCAACATTTTCCTGCAGCAGACTCAAGACGCAACTCCAGGCAACACAAATAGCAAGCCCAGTGCCTGTTCACTCCTGCTTGCCTGGACAGCAATGAAAGCAATGCTCTATTCAAGACAATAAAGCATTTTAGTTTCAGAAGACAGACCCCTGCTAAACTACAATGTGCTGGTGAGGGCTTCTCCTACTGAGTATGTGTGATAAAGATGTGACTTTGTGGCTATATGGCTAGAGATAGCAACATGGGGAAATGAAACAGGCAAAGTAGCCAACAGTTGCAAGTCTAGACCTATAGATAAGAAGGCTAAGAAGCTGGGGAGGGCTGGTGAAGATAGGAGACTTTTTAGCTCTGCAAAGGACAGTTAAGAGAGCTGTGCTGAGCACATCTGACCGAGATGACAAAAAAGTTCCAGGAATCACAGGGGACTAAGTTAAAGCTAAGATAAAGACCTCCCATGCCAGGACAGTTCTGGTCCACAAAGGTCTAACAGTGTTTAGAAACAGGTCCACATACCCTGCTGCAGGTAGCAACTCAACTGACAGCATTAAGTGCCACTTGATTTGTTATGAGGGGTCAACACCTCTATCTAGATAAAGTTGATTACTTCAAGACTTAACAAACATTCTTTAGGTACATTTATTTATAGCCCAACCCCAAAAAAACAGAATAATCATGATATGTATATATAATGTACCAAAAAGACTCAAATTTTTAAAAAAAGCAGAATAACTGAGCTAGGTGAGGCAGATGATCTCTGCATACCCCATGTCTTGCCCACTAGCTTACTTGTGGAATCAGAGGGCAGGGCCCCCAGAGCATGTGGTACAGTGCTCTGTGGCAGCCTTAGGCAGTGGGTCTGCGCCAGTGTAACCAGGGTGCACTATCTGTTTTAAATTAAATGTAAGGAGCTGCACAGTTTAATAATACATTAATCTTAAGTACAATAGGAAGTATTTTTAGAAGCGCTCCAGGGAACGCGAGGTGACTGCACATTTAGAAAGTTTTGTAAAGACTAAGTGGGTTGTATTTCCACTCTAGGTCCATGACATTAAGTGACTTCCTCATAATAAAACATGTAAACTCAAGATAGCTAGACTGAGCACCACCACATGGTGAGATCCACGAGGGTGAGACCCCTTCACTTTCCATTTTCCTTTCCCCACAGGCCAGTAAGTGCGTGGTCCGAAGTAGTTCCTCAACTAACCCAGGCTAAATCAGTGAGAACATTCTAACTCAGTTGTGGTTCTGAGAAAATTCAGGAGACACCAGAACATCCAGAAAATGGATATCTTGTTATTATAACTGCTTTAATATATAATATATAGTCACTTTTTTTTTTTTTTTTGCTTTTTGGAGACAGGGTCTTGCTTTGTAGTTCAGGCTGGCCCTGAGCTCACTATGGTGCCCAGGCAAGCCTCGAACTCAGCAATCCTCCTGTCTCTGCCTCCCGAGTGCTGGGATTACAGGCGTGAGCCACCACGCCCAGCATTATATGTGGTAACCGGGGATCGAACTCAGGTCCTTATGCTTGCGAGGCAGGCGCCGGAACCACTGAGCTAACCCTCCGGCCCTATAGTCACATTTTTGTATGGATTATTTGTGGCCAATTTTTATTTTCAATGGACTCCCCACATCTGGATCGATGAAAGAACATCACATCCCTTAATGTTATAATTGAATTGCACTCAGGAAATACAGTTATTTTAATATCATTGTAAACTAAACATAATTAAGAATGTAAATCTTTTCAGGAAAATATCACAGAACACAGTCCAGACACAAATGTACATAACTATGGTCAATGATTTATCTATTCCATGTTTAAATGTTTAATAAATGAATGCTAATTCAAATGTTTAGCATTTAAAGTTATCTCAGAAATCAAGAGAGATTTCACTTTTTAACTCTGACACTTGGACATCCTGAAGGCATTGTGATTATTAAAGGCAAATTAAGGGCATGAAGTGATCCAGACTTGAATAGATCCCCACAAACCAAAATGAACAAAACACAACAATACTC
>PVIC010027191.1:0-24154 GCA_004025085.1 Thryonomys swinderianus
TCTAGAAAGTATAAGATCCAAATTAAAGCATCGGGACTCTACAACAAAAACATAGCTCCAGAGAGGCAAAACTACCAGTGTTTCAGCCTGGACAGCCCAAACTGACATTCAAAGCTCCTCCAAAAGTAGTCCGGTGTTTTTCTTCAGACACCTGGACAGTTTGGCATGGATGAAAAGCCACCACCACTCACCTACACCAAAAAGTTTGCTTTTTCACCAAAAACCTTTCTCAATTCTACTTCTACCAGGAGGGAGCTGAAGTAGTGAATTCTAGGCAGAGAGTGTACCATCTGAACGCAAGTTTAATAAAACATTACTGTATTAAAAAAAAAATCACTAACAATCCCATCATGACTTTGCCTTACCAGATTCAAATCAAAAGCAGGTGAACTTTCTCACACAATTATTTTACAACTTGGGGTTCTCAGGGTGACATTTGCATAACTGATTTCCCTAGGTTACTAACCTCAAAGGCTTGCAGCCAAGCCATGGGGCAGGTCCTCTCCTTATCCAAGAAGGGAGGAAACAAGAATCATGTTGGCTTAACTTTCACACAACTAATTATTTTACAACCTGTGGTTCAGATGATATTTGTAAAACTGATTTCCCTAGGTTACAAATCTCAAAAGCCTAAAAGCCAAACCATAGCAAGCCCTCTCTTCTTTACTGGAATCACAATGTCCTACGAGTCCCACACTGTGCCATGTCAGTACCCAGGATTCAGAATCCCAACCACCTAGCCTCGAACAGGTTGCTTTTCTCAGAATGCTCTCCTTCCTCTTCCTGGCCTGGAAACTGTCTCCAATACACAGCTCAAACATCTCCTTCCTGGGGATTTTCTTCTTTCCTGTAAAGACCCAGGATTGTTTCTTCTGTGTTCCCACCCTGTCAGATAGTGGGAGCAACCAATAATCTACCCACTGTGGCTCCTAAGGAGTGAATTTTTGTCCTTTGAGATACTAGGGACTGGACACAGGGCCACAAACCAAGACCCAGGCACTATCATTCTTTTATATTTTGAGGCAGGCGCCGGAACCACTGAGCTAACCCTCCAGCCCCATTCTTTTATATTTTGAAACAGGGTCTAACTATGTGGTCCAAATAGCTGAGATTATAGGTTGACCTCACTGTACACAGCAAGGAGTGGTTTTTATATTTGTCAAATCAATACTATAATGATATTCCCTGGACACAAAGGCACATGCCTGTCTGTAATTCCAAGCACTGGAGGAAACCAGGGCAGGAAAATCATAGGTTCAAGCCCAGCCTAGGTAACTTAGTGACTAACAGACTTTGTCTCAAAATTAAGAAGCACTCCTAATTCTCCTTTCCACAAAGAATCTGAGGCCCAGAGAAGAAATGATTCCAAACAAAACTAAGTTGTTCTACTTCCACTCTGTTGAATGTAGCTCCTTGCAAAGGTACTGGATTCAACCCCCAGCGCCATAAAAGCCAAAACAAAAGACAATTTACAGTGACGCACAAAAATCATATTAAATTCAAATGTATCTACAAATGAAATTTTATTAGGCAGAGCTTCACCTGTTTACATTTTGCCCTTAGCTGCTTTCTCTTCAAATGTAGAATACTTCCTAGAAACCAGATAACTTCAAAATCTAAAATACTTAGTATTTGATGCTTCAAATAAAGTGTCCCATTCTCTGGCCTAAAATCCTGAGTGCTTTATTATTATTTTTATTCATTTTTTTGCACATCAGGGGCTGGAAGCAATGCAAAAATCAGAAGCTATATACTTATGTGTATGCATATAGGTGTATATTAATATATGTATATATATAACGTCCTTATAATTTGGTTTGTTGATGCTAAAGATTGGACCTAGAGCCTTGTACACACTAGGCAAGATTCTACTACTGAACCACACTCCCAGTCCATTTGAGACAGTCTCCCTATGTAGCCCAGGCTGGCCTGGAACTTACTATCCTTCTGCCCTAGGGATCCAAAGTAGCTCAGATTATAGGCCTGGGCTACCACCCTGGGCTATATATATATATATATATATACATTTTTTTTTTTTTTTTTTTGCTTTTTGAGACAGGGTCTCGCTTTGTAGTTCAGGCTGGCCCTGAGCTCACTACGGTGCCCAGGCAAGCCGCCGCGAACTCAGCAATCCTGTCTCTACCACCCGAGTGCTGGGATTACAGGCGTGAGCCACCACGTCCGGCATTGTGGTATGCGGTGTTGATTGTTGGTGGGCATGTCTCCACGTACCCTGGGCTATATTTTAACATCAAATAACTATCATTTATTGAGTTTATTTTATGGTAACTGCTCCTTCCTCACAGCCCTGCACTCAGAGGTGTCAAAGCTATGCCAAATAGAAGTCCCGCCTCCTCACTTGTCCTTTGGATAAGGCACCCATTGCAGCCCTTCAGGGAAGATCCCAAAGGGACCAGAAAGCAAACTGAGGGTGCATCTCCCTCCCACTGGAGTCTGTTTGCTGATCTGAATGGAGACTCTTAATTCTCTTTTCCTCAAAGAACCTGAGGTCCAGAGAAGAAATGCTTCCCAACAAAACTAAGGTGTTCTACTCCCATTCTGGTGAATGCACTTGGCTCTCACCATGTTTTCGCTAGATGTATTCTTTCTTGCTCAATTCAAATACACTCATCATAAGCTTCCATTATAGTTTTAAGTTTTGGAGCTCAGAGTATGATGCACACCAAGCCACATGCTCTCCTGCTGAGCTATACCCATTATACCTTTTTCTTCCTTCTCCAGACACTAGGGGATCCCTCCTTCATCTTAACAACCCACCAATTCCAAGGGCCAACTGCTTACAGGCCCAAGGGCCACCAGGGAGTCACATCCAAAGCCCAAGGAAGTCACATCAGAAGCCCGATGAAGTCACACCAGATTCTAGGTAAATCTAGAAATACAGTCACTGTATGACAAGAGAAAACAGCCAGGATGATCACATGCCAAGATCCCCCAAGGACTGCTCTTTGTCCTGGCCAACCCCAGCTAGGCTGCCCTGCCCACAGAACTCAGGGGTCAGGATGCTCAAGGCAGAGGGCAGGGCTGTGGCTTACCAAGACCTGGTGGGGGTGGGCAGCTCCATCCCAGTGGAACTTGGCTGAGGAACCCCTCCACAATGGCTGCCCTGGCAACCCAGGGCTGGGGTTCAGGCACTAACCCAAGTCAGAGGGAAGCCCGAGTGTCCAGAGACAGCAAAGGAGAGTATGCACCAATGAAACTTCAACAATGTTTTATTACAAAATGTGTGCAGGGTGAACTTTTTAACCTTGCAGACAACAGAAACAATCTCCATCACATCCAGCTCGGGGGTGCAGACCCAATCTCATAAAAAAGGATTTAAAAAAATATGTGTTTATATAGTATTTTATAAACAAAAGTTAAATTCACCAGTGTTGAAAAAAAAATCTCCAAGTGATTTCAGTCCATGAAAACGAACAGCACTGGGAGAAAAACTCATCCCACCCCTGATTAAAAGCAAAACCTCTTCCACCTCTGTTCAACTTCCACAAAACACTACTCCAGGAAGCCCATATGAGGAACAGGATAAACACCCAGCCGGTTGCCGTTTCCAGCTGCTGGTCTGTTAAGGCTCCACACCAAGGTCGATTCTCAGGACACAGGCCTCTGCTACAACCAGGCAACTGATCCCCAATTTCAGAGCCAGGTTTCTACAAGCCTGCAAGACACCCTCAAGGTTTCTCCAGGGATGGGGCTCCTTGAAAGATACAGGGGGAAGGTTCTAAGCAAAAACATAGAATACCTTGTAACCTACAAAGTCTAAAGTAGCAGCAGGCACCAAACTATGGGAGGAGGTATCAAAAAGGTGCTTATTTCCCCTTTTAACCACAGGGCTAAAGGAGATGAGGAGAACCAAGGGAATATTTGACCTCAACTGTCTTGCAAGAAACGTGCACATTTTACACCAAGCCACCTCTGCCTTGGTTGGGGGCAGTTCAAATACAAAGCAGGGGTCAAAGGGTATCTTTGCTACCTACTCTTGGCTGGATAAACTGCCGTCCCACAACAGCTTGGTTCTTGGTTGCTTTATGGAAGCTTTCTCTCATGATTAAGCAGAGTGCTTAACGGTACAGAAATTTTCAATAACTTTGTAGTTGACCTATCTTCAACAGCAGCGCCTCAAATATCACCCCAGGAGACAGACGACCATTCTGTGGGGTCACAGCTCACTCCAGTCAATGGGCTTCTTGCCAGACTTCCGCAGCAGCTCATTGGCTTTAGAAAAATGTTGACAGCCAAAGAATCCTCTGTACACTGACAATGGAGAGGGATGGGCCGTCTGTAGAACATGGTGCCGCTTCTGGAAGAAGAAGAAGAGTAGTAAGGGACAGACTGCAGATGCAGTTCCCCCTGCCCCATCTAACACCTTGGCCTTTCAAAGTAAATGTACCCTCAGTATTTGTATTAGAACTTCTCATTTGTACACTCACTGGTAGAGTGATTACTTTTGCTAGGCTCTGAGGTTGCACAGGACCAGTGCCACCCCTCAATCTGGCAGGATTTTTGCAATTTCAAAGCACCACGTGGTACTTATACAGTAACTCTTCTGCCTAAGTTGCATTTTGATTATGCTTGCTAAAGGATGCTATGATGTGTATGTACACAAAGGTGAGTGTAGAGCAGAACCAACTGTACATTGCTTATGTCTACCTCTAAACTCCGCCAAAAGGGTCAGGGATTTAGCTCAGAGGTGCGATGCTTGCTTCACATACACAAGGTCCAAGTTCGATTCCTGGTACTGGAATGAATGAATGAATGTATGAATAAATAAGTAAATTCAGCTAAAACTGGCCATAGTGGTAATATACCAGCACTTGGGATCCCAAGGCAGAAGGATCACTGTGAATTTGAAACCAGCCTAGAATACAAAGTGAGACCCTATCTCAAAACAAAACAAAAAAATCCAGCTAAAATCTTCATGTTGTGATATGTTCCTGTAATCAAAGCTGTTTGGGAGGCTGAGGATGGAAAACCATTACGCTTAGCACAGCCTGGAGAACTAGCTAGACTATATCTCAAAATAAAATTTTTGAAAGGGCTAGAGATTAACTAAGCATTCCCTGGCTTTACTTCCCAGTAATATGAAAAAACCCAAAATCCAGCTAAAGCTTCACATAAGTCCAATGTTAGACCAAGGTCAAACTACATAAACTTGTAAAAACTGTGCTGGGAATTGAACCCAGGGCCTTATGCATGTTGGACACATACTCTATTTTTTAATTATACCTGCAGCTCAATACTTATCAAGTGACTAAAAAGCAAGATAAAATACAAAAAGCATCAAAAATTGTTTTTGCTGGGTGTGTAGTCACACCTATAAAGTGTACCAGCACTTTGTAGGCTGAGACAGGCAAACCTCTGTAGGTTCGTGACTAGCCCCGGCTACATAGTAAGTTGAAGGCCAACATGAACCACATAATGAAGCTCTGTCTCAAAAATACAAAAAATTGTTTTTGAGATCTACTTTGTTTTTGTAGGTCAATGGAGTACTTACCTGGCTGTGGAAAGTGTCCTGGGTTCAATCGCTGACACTACCAAACATAAAAATCAACTATAGATATAGTAATTCTTTTAGGTAAAATAAACAATGGAAAATATTTCCACTTTGTATTCTTCTATGGTATCTTAATTGTCTCACCACAAAAAAATGGACCTTTTTTTTTTTTGAGATAGAGTCTTGCTTTGTAGTTCAGGCTGGCTTTCAACTTATAGCAATCCTCCTGCCTCTACCTTCTTTTTCTTTTTTTTTTTTGAGACAGGGTCTCGCTTTGTAGTACAGGCTGGCCCTGAGCTCACTATGGTTCCCAGGCAAGCCGCCGCAAACTCAGCAATCCTCCTGTCTCTGCCTCCCGAGTGCTGGGATTACAGGCGTGAGCCACCACGCCTGGCACTGTGGTATGTGATACTGGGATCAAACTTGGGACCTTGCACTTTTGAGGCAGACTCCAGGAACCACTGAGCTAAATCCCTGGCCCCTTATTTTGTTTTTTGAAATGTCATCTGTAGTTATATGAACAGAGATTATGAGCCATTTTGATTTTTCTTTCAAGTATTTTCCACATTTAAATAAAACCTACCTTAAAAAAAAATCAGAACAGCTTTTCTGTATTAATTTTTTTTTTTTTTGGTGGTACTAGGGATTGAACTTGGGTCCTTGTGCTTCCAAGGTAGGTGTGGTACCACCTGAGCTAAATCCCCACCCCCAGAACAGCTTTTTAGAACATCCTGCCTCAAAGGATCTCAGTCTAGCAGGAGTGATAAAGAGGAAGCCCAGCAAGATCAAAGAGCAGAGACTAGGTTTGGATCCCATTTCTGCCACTTGCCAACTGAGCAATCATGGGAAACTTATTCCAACTCACTGAGCTGCATATCAGTTTTCCCATAAATCAGCAGTAATGAGGTGGTCCTGGTGGCACATGGCTGTAATCCCAGCACTCCGAGAGGCTGAGGCAAGGGGGTCACAAGTTTGAGCCCAGCCTAGGCAACTTGGGGAAGATCCTGTCTCAAAAAAAAAAGAGATATGGGATATAGTTCAGTGTGAAGGTGCTGGGGTCTATCCCCAGTACAACAGCACCTCACTTGGGGTGAGACCATGAGGAACCAGACAAAGAGTGACCACAGGCAGAGCACTATGAGAAGGCCACACGCTGGCAAACAGCACAGGCCTTGTCAGTCGGCAACACTGAGTTCTGAAGGGAAAGTCAGCCTAAAAAGAACCCCAGTCAACACCCAAGATACAGGCTGTGCCAAAATTGGCAGGAAAAGGGGGTATGAGGGAAGGGTGTAGATGGCTCAGTCACCCTGGAGCTCTGAGAGGAAAGCCAGGGGAAGCCTCTGGGCACAGTCAGGTGAAGGCTGATCCTGGCCAAGATGGCCAATGGGGAGGATATGAAAGACAGCAGAGAAGGAGGGAAGCTTGCAGTTATGACTGCACCTGGGAAGAGCAGAGGAAGGAGGAAGGAGAAGCAGGGAAGAGAAGGGTAGGCAGATGCCAAGGATGGTGTGCTGTCCAGTTCTAGATGGATAGCCATGCAGATGGTATTTTACACTGCAGAGGACTACAGAGGCCCAAATTTAATGAGGAGAATTTAGTGTGGAAAGTGTTCAATTTGATGGGGCTTTGATCGGATACTAGTAAAGAAGTGTTATGCTAGAGCTACTACTTAGATATGCTGATGATTTTTTTTTTTTTTGCTTTTTGGAGACAGGGTCTCGCTTTGTAGTTCAGGCTGGCCCTGAGCTCACTATGGTGCCCAGGCAAGCCTCGAACTCAGCAATCCTCCTGTCTCTGCCTCCCGAGTGCTGGGATTACAGGCGTGAGCCACCACGCCCGGCTGCTGATGATATTTAACAGGTGTTTGATGATGGAGCTTCCTCAGCAATGGTTTATTTTTAGACTAAACCATGTTTAACAATAACAAATGTACTAAGAATTACCTTTGTCATAAACCTCCCTAAGGTACAGAGGTTAAAAATGACACACACTCTTCTTCCCTACTTGTTTCATTCAGATTCACTCAAGATTTTTTTCTCTGCAGTTAGTTCTTCTCTTGAGAAAAACCTCCAAGAATATTGTATGCATTCTAAAATGCTTTTTTAATCTGACTGTTTGCTAGTATATACACAAAAAGACTCTAGAAGGATGTTATTAGAAATTTTTAAAAGCAAATGCTAACCTAAGCCAGGTGGAGACTGAGTAGAAGGGAGTTAGAAAGGAAGACACTTCACATCTCTTAGTACTTTTTTTTGGCAGTACTAGGGATTGAACCTAGGACCTTGTGCTTGTGAGGCAGGTGCCACTGAGCTACATCCCTGGCTCCATCTCTCAGTACTTTTCAAAAGACAAATTTTTTTTTAGTGTTTTTGAGACAGGGTCTTGGCTTTGCAGTTCAGGCTGGCCCTGAGACACTATATAGCCCAGGGAAACCTAGAACTCAGCAATCCTCCTGCCTCTGCCTCCTGAGTGCTGGGATGACAGGCATGAGCTACCACACTCACCATTGTGGTCTGTGGTACCAATTGCTGGCATGTGTGAGTCATCACACCCATTGTTGTACGTGGTTACCGGGGATCAAACCAGGACCTTGCACTTGCTAGGCAGGTGCTGGAACCACTGAACTAAATCTCTGGCAGAAAAAAATGTTTAAATAGTACTGGGGATTGAATAATCTCACACAAAGTAGGCAAGTGCTTTACCAATGAGTTACCTCCCCAATCCTTTTTTACATTTTAACATAGGGTCTTGCTAAATTGCCTAGGCTGTCTCTGTGATCCTCTGGCCTCAGCTTCTTAAGTACTGAGCCTCGGATTACAAATCTTTCAATCATTGGTATCTACTAAGAAATGTTGCCCAGTGGCAGGGGTAGAGGGCTGCTCCCAGGTACTTGGGAACACAGAATCCCAATCTCTATGGGGTATCAAATCCTGATCCTGGCTTTCACTGCCAAGTTTTGGTATGTGACTTGTAACTCCAAACCCAGATGCAAAATGGGGATAAGGCATCCTCCACCCCAAAACCTTTTGGCAACTAGTAAGTAAGATTCATCATTAAAAAAAGCACACACTGTGATGCCTGCTGACAAGTGGTCAGGTTTAACGTCACTAGATAATTCCTCCCCATTTGCGCGCCCCAATCCAGCATTTCTCTACCTATACCTAACTCTTTTTTCCCCCACCCCCAACAACCTCCTCCACTACTCCTGTTAATCCAGTTACACCTGGTACAGAGAAATGTAGGCGGCCAGCCCTGCGGCAGGAGCTGGGTGCCTGTGAGGAGCCACAGGATTGGGATGGCCCAAGGGTGGAGCTGATGGGACTCAATGATGGACAGGACTTGACACAAAGAGGGAAAGGGAGGGTTTCAAGGATGACTCCAGGCTCCAGATCTCAGCACACAGGTGCATGTTACTCAGTGGGAAAGAGTTGAGAGGCTGCAAGAGGGGGAGCATGCAGAGAGGGTGGACATTAAAGATCTGGCTTGCTATGTTGGGTACGCACAATCAGTACTGGGGTTTGGTGATTACCACTAACAGTGACTTCATGGGTTAGCTTCAGATTAAGCGGTATTCCTCGTGCTTTCTATATACTTCCAGATTTCTTGGAGGCAGCACTCTGCCTCATTCATCACACACTGGGAGGTCATTTGCTATGTGAGGAACCCAGAGAGCTCTGCGTTCTGTGTCCATAGTGAGTTGGTGCCTGTGTTACTAAATGTGCTAAAGTTTAAACTGGCCAGCTGCCTTCCTCACACACAACTAATTGTTTCTGTGATTTACCCGAATTCTGCTTAGTTTTCAAATTCCAATTCTATCACTAAGAGAATCATTTCATAATAAGGATTTCCCAGGACTACGTGCCTGTAGCAGTGATTGCTAGAATTCTCTAACCTGTTTAAGGCATTTTTAAAAAGTCATACCCTGTCAATGGCACTGCCCTTCTTCTGTGCATAGGAGCCCCAGAGCAAGAAGACGAGGCCATTCAAATTATGATTGAGCCAGGACACGACTGCATCAGTGAACTGCTCCCAGCCTCTCTCCTTGTGTGAGTTGGCTTGGTGGGCCCGGACAGTGAGGACAGCGTTGAGCAGGAGGACACCTATGAACACAGGGCACAGAAACAGGTGAAGAGAAGGCCAAAGGCAGCAGCCCAAGCTCTTGGGGTTAGACACAGACACACCATGAAACCATTTGCTCTGTTCTATAGGACCCAATGCAGCTGAATGAAATTAGGTCACAAATGAAGTGCATCCCTGCCTTTTTGGCATCTTCTAATTTAAGGCAGTAAAAATGAGTTACATGTCATTGGAATTATCTTTAAAATCATCCATGTGATAACTAATCCCAGAGAATAACAATATTTTGAATAGAACATGTTTCTATCTCACAATTCAAATATTAAAAAAACCAGTTGCAGGGTAAGACACAGCTAGCCTTTTAAATATCTAACAAACAAACCCAATGTGGTGGCATACTTCAATAGTCCCAGCACTCAAGAGGCTGAGGCAAACAGGACTGCTTTATGTTCAAAGCTAGCCTGAGCTCTACAGTTCAGTACCAGCCCAAATTACAAAGTGACTGTCATGAAGAAAACACCCTCTATCTACACACACACACACTGTCTCCTCCTCCCCTCTCTCTCTCTCTGTCTCTCTTTTATAACAAAGAGACCAAAAGACTGTTGCTCTCAGTCCAAGACATACCTAGCTGGAGTGGGCTTACCTTGTTTGGCCCACCCAGATAAATCTCCATGGCCAGGATGAACAAAGCCATCTATGTCTGTTGACAGCTCTTTATAGATGTTTTCCAAACTGCAACCAAGCCAGAAAAGAAACACAGAGAATCTTAAGTATAACTCTGAAAGTTCAGGAATCTCCAAAGATATACGTGAAAGGTTAGCAGCTAAGTCAGTCCTTGGAAGGAACAGTGGAACCTACGACCCTGATTCCTGAGATAAACACCTGTAGTCCCTCTGATGGGTAAAGATTCCAAAGACCTCTCTTTTATATGTATTGGGATTTGTAAACAGAGAAGCACTTTGGAAAACCTAGAGAAACTGGCCCAGAAGTTACAACCCACCTCTCCACTAATGCTCATAGCCTATATCCTTATTATGTTTGCATATGGTACTTTGTATGTGGCACAGGGATTTAGCCAGGACCTATGCACTCAGCTACATTCTCAGCAAACCCCCCTCTTCTTTTTAAAATTTGAGACAAGTTCTCTGAATTACCTGGGTTGGACTCAAAACTACAATCTTTCTGCTTGGCCTCCCAGAATGCTGGGATGCCAGGCATGTGCTACTTGACTGGCTACTCTGTACATATTACATACCTAATTCTCCAAAGCTGTGTTTCTTTGGAGGTAATGCCTCCCACAGTGTGCAGGACATTGAGTGTGAAGAGTGAATCAGCACATCAGTGCCATGGCTGAGAAATAATCCTCCTCTAAAGGTTACTTGAGGCCCTCAAAACAGTGGCACGTATAATTTGCAGAGTACCTATCTGAAAGCGACTGAGGCTGAACCTGAGCCATGTGTGTAGTAACTATACCTGGGCGGCGGTGGAACAGGTCTTTGAACGCTAAAGCAGAGCCCGTGAGCTTGATTGGGTCCATGATAAGGATCCTGTCCCAAGATGACAACTTTCACCTATGAATACAAGGTTGCAAAGAATTAGGTAATACTGCAGTGCTCAGTCCCAACGAACACCTGGCTGGTCACCCTGGGGGACATAACTGTGAAGACAGGAGCTCTGAGTGGTACTGTCACTTCCCACTCCCACCATCCTTCATTGCACCACCCAGTTGTGCTGCCCTACTTTTTCTCTGACAAATGTGAGACGAGTTTGGGTCAACTTTACAATTTACTTTTCAAATTACAAAAGTAAATACACAAGTACAACACACAGAAACACACAGTGATTAATCATTTCCGAGTCAGCCATTTTTACTTTTTGTGTGTATAGTACTGGGGACTGAACCTGGGGCTTCCGGAACACCAGGCAAGCTCCACTGAGATACACTACCAGTTAGCCAGTTTTAATTACCCACGTAACTAGGATTACTACACTCATTATCCTGTGCTTTATGTGACTCCTGCTGAACACTGTAGGATTCCTTCAAGTCAAAAGAGTGCTCAGTCCCTACTCACGCACAGTCCA
Organism: Thryonomys swinderianus; assembly: GCA_004025085.1. Lineage (NCBI taxonomy): Eukaryota > Metazoa > Chordata > Mammalia > Rodentia > Thryonomyidae > Thryonomys > Thryonomys swinderianus. The sequence goes on from PVIC010027191.1 coordinate 11,675, forward strand.
CTTATTTCCACCTTGGAAATGACCCAGCAGTAAGCTCCTAGTAAAGATGCCCTTACATACGGGTGCTTCATGTCTGTGGGTGATTCACAGGAGAGGAGTGGCCTGTCAAGGGACAAGTTATTTTAACCCTTTATACAATTCAGATCCCTCACTAGCAGCAGAGAAGGGGCCTATTCCCTTAATAATGGAATAGATAAAGCCAGAATAAAAACATCAGTCCAAGGGCCAGAGGAGTGGATGGCAAGAAACAGTGAAGAGCAGTGAGGTGCCCACCTCCCAGGTGCTGAAATGCAGGCCTCTGGATAAGTTGTCTGCCTTGAGCTGACCCTGCTGCTGCTCTCTCACAACCTTCCTCCTCCGCATCCGTCCAGTCTTGTTGCAGGGGTCAGTACTGCTATGTGTTCTAACCTTATTGCTCACTGGGTCACCAGTGGATCTTCCAAAATGAAGTAGCCCAGCCTGGCAGGGAAGCTGGCAAACTCTAGGGTACCAGACCTGGCTAAGGGATGATCTTGGGTGAAATTCCTAATCTCCTGATCCCTAATGCTCATCTGTATCAGCCTCAGAGGCACTGATATAAATTTTCCTGTTTATATATCAGAATGCTACATATAATATTCATAACTCAGCAACATATTCAAATAAAGAATAAATTAGCATTGAATATAATAGGGCTTAGTTTATAAAAACAAAGAAGTTATCTATATTTAAAATTCTTACACTAAAGATTATGAAATCTTCTATGTAACTACAATAAAGATTGTGAAATTTTTGGGCCAGAGGGTTAGCTCAGTGGTTCCAGCGCCTGCCTCGCAAGCACAAGGTCCTGAATTCGATCCCTGGTAACCACATACAATGCTGGGCGTGGAGACTCACGCCCACCAGCAATCAATACCACATACCACAGTGCCAGGCATGGTGGCTCCCGCCTGTAATCCCAGCACTCGGGAGGCAGAGGCAGGAGGATTGCTGAGTTCAAGGCTTGCCCGGGCTCCATAGTGAGCTCAGGGCCAGCCTGAACTACAAAGCGAGACCCTGTCTCAAAAAAAAAAAAAAAAAAAAAAAAAAAAAAAAAAAAAAAGAAAAGAAAAGATTGTGAAATTTTTTAAATGTTAGGCATAGCTGGTTTACCAAGAGGGTTTGTTCACTTACTTTTCTTCTTTGATTGACCGTGATATTTGCTAAACCCTAACTTCTTGTCCCAGCTTATAACATGGGAGAGGCAAAGAATAAAATGTAAAGCACCATGGTGCCAGCACAAGCTGAAATTATCAAAGAAGCTTAGAGGAAAACCCAATCACAAGGGAGTCAGCAAGAAGCTAAAAGGAGGGGCCAATGATGGATCCAGTCATTTTTCTAAAGACACAAATACCACATGGTGCTGCACTGTCCGACTCCAGAGCAGGAAACAGAGGCAAGCTGGGTAGTAGGACGTGTCCATGTTTAAGGAGGGCCTTAGCATTGTTTTCATAGCCCTTAGTTCCTTGCAAGCTTCTAACAGCAAAGTGAAGTGACCAGAGCCACCAAGTGTAACTACACACGGGATGAAATAAGGCAGCCCAGAGATCAAAAGCTCAAAAGCACCAACTTTCAAGATGCCACACCAGCCAGTGTGGGCAAGTCATGGTGAGGGTCAACTAACATACAAAGACCCATCTGTTTCATGACCTGGTTTCTGCAGTAATATCTAATATTGGCAAGGGTTCTCAATATTAAATGAAATACAAATGAAAGCATACATGAAAAGTTGATTTCAAAGTAGAGAATAGTGGTTAGCAGAGCCTGAGAAAGATGCTAAAAACAGGAAACACAGCATAGGTCAGTGGTGGTTAACCTATGGCTCATGCATTGTGTTTTTCTATTAAGACAAAAGACATTAGGGCTGGGGATTTGGCTCAGAGGCCTCACAGGCACAAGGTCAAGAGTTCAATCCCCAGGACCAAAAAAAAGAAAAAAACAGAAGATGTTAGCGCAGAGTTATCTTCTCTAAACTAAAACCTCGGTATTCAGGTTTAAGTGCATCATGGGTACTTTGCAGTAAGTGGCTTTGGGATGAAGTTTGGCACTAAGGCTCTGAAGGTTCACCATCCCTGGCGTAGGCCAATATATCACTTAATTGAATATTGCTGCAAAAGCTAGTAGAGAGAATTCTGAAGGCACTCAACACACAAAAAATGTCTAAAGTGGTAAATAAGCAAATGACCTTGCTCTGATCATTACACACTGCATACGCATGTTGAAATTCCACACTGTGCTGTATAGGTATGTACAATTACTGCATCAGTTAAAAATAAAAATATAGAGCCAGGTGTGGTGGCTCACACCTGTAATCCCAGCACTCAGAAGGCAGAGACAGGAGGATTGCTGAGTTCGAGGCTTGCCTGGGCTACATAGTGACCTCAGGGCCAGCCTGAACTGCAAAGCGAGACCCTGTCTCAAAAAAAAAAAAAAAAAAAGAGATGGGTTTGGTGGCATTCTGAGAGGCTGAGGTAGGAGAATTGTAAGTTTGAGCTCATTAGTCCCTTAGTGAGACCCTGCCTCAAAAAAAAATCAAACAAGGGGTGAGGATGTAGCTCAGAGTGAAGCCCCTAAATTTAATCCATACTGCCATAAATATAATTTTTAAAAATACTGTCAGGCATGGAGGCACACACCTGTAATGTCAGCTACTCTGGAGGCTGATGCAGGAGGATCATACATTTGATGGCAGCCTGGGCAATATAGCTCGAGAGCCTGTCACAAAATTGAAATAATTAAATATTAAAAAGGACTGGGGATGTAGCTCAGACTTCTCTGGGTTCAATCCCTAGTACTGTAAAATCACGTATCTTTAAAAATATCACAACAAGGGCCAGAGGGTTAGCTCAGTGGTTCCGGCACCTGCCTTGCAAGTGCAAGGACCTGAGTTCGATCCCCGGTAACCACATATAATGCTGGGTGTGGAGACAGGCCCACCAACAATCAACACTGCATACCACAATGCCGGACGTGGTGGCTCACGCCTGTATTCCCAGCAATTGGGAGGCAGAGACAGGAAGGTTGCCGAGTTCGCGGCGGCTTGCCTGGGCATCATAGTGAGCTCAGGGCCAGCCTGAACTACAACGCGAGACCCTGTCTCAAAAAGCAAAAAAAAAATATCACAAAAATATATAGGCTGCTATTACACTTGATCTTAGCCAAAAGGCCGAGAAGTGATATAGGCTGCTATTGTGTGGTGTGGCCATCTTAGCTTTGAGCAAAGGCAGCCTCACTAACAAAATTGTGTCCTGAAGGGTTCCACCTTCAAATGAGTCCTCCAGTCTTTTGCTTGGTGCTACGGCCTTTCCACAATTGTGACTTTCCCATATTTCCCCAACAGCAAAGAGGGCACCGAGGTAAGACTCATTAAGTCCAAAGATTCATTACAAAATGCATGAAAGTGGTTCAATTCACAATGTTTTACAGGCTGGGTCTACCATAATGTATCCTTCTGTTTCCCTGTTTTATTTCTTTTAACAATTAATTTAGCATTGTGATGTTTGAATACCACACTGTTTCTCTGGTATGAGAAACCAAGCATAAATAAGGACCAGTATGTATGGTATCTGGAAATGGGAAGAAAATATTCAAATGAGAAGGGCAACAATGGACGGAGGAGGAAAGGAAAGAAGGGATAAAAAGAGAGAATAGAGGGCCGGAGGGTTAGCTCAGTGGTTCCTTGCCTGCCTTGCAAGCGCAAGGACCTGAGTTCGATCCCCGGTTACCACATATAATGCTGGGCGTGGTGGCTCACGCCTGTCATCCCAGCACTCGGGAGGCAGAGACAGGAGGATTGCTGAGTTCGCGGCGGCTTGCCTGGGTACCATAGTGAGCTCAGGGCCAGCCTGAACTACAAAGCGAGACCCTGTCTCCAAAAAGCAAAAAAAAAGAGAATAGAAGAGAAAAATGGAAACATTTTTTTATAAATAGAGGGAAAGTGGGGTTGAAGGGAGAAGAGAATGGATTAAAAAGAAGAAAGACATATGTACAGGTACAAATTTCGTATGATGAATGTTATGTAAATAAAGCATTGTGAATTTTGCTAAGTTTGATGAAGCTACTACATGAAACGAGTCTGGAAAAATTAACAGATTCCTGTAATGCACATCGCTTGTACTTAAAGTTGACTGTTAATTCAGCTGCACAGCTCAGCTACTTTTCTGGGGAGGGGATGGAACACAGGGCCTTATGCGTGCAGGACAAGAGCTCTACTACTGAGCCACACCCTCAGCCCATCCTTGCTAGTTCTAAGAAGTGAATGTTTTGTTCTTTTTGCCTCTCTTGTCCACTATATTCTCTAGGCATTTCTGAACATATTATCTCCACTTTCCCAGTCCTAGTATCCATGATTAACAAGAGTTTAAAAAATTTGTCAGTGATCACTGAAATAAACATGCAGTAATACATAAAATAGTAAAGGGGGATTGGTGGTGTCATTTCAGTGGTAGAACTGCTTGCCCTGTACACTCAGGGCCCTGAGTTATGCCCCAGCACCACAGAAGGAAAAAAAAAAGAGTAAGTTTTTCTAAAAAGTAAATGAGAGCACACAAAAAAGGCCTATGTACATATTTTTCTTTTTTACTGGAAAAATAGTACAGAAGGTTAAAAAGAGTAAATATACGCTGAAACCTCACAACTTCAGTATTATTTCCACTGAATTAGATGTTGTGGTCTAAGCCCACCACTCTGACACTATTTGATTTCCCCCATAGTAAAATTGAACAATTATACTTACATCTCGGATGTCACACATTTGGGTCCACGTGAAGACTTGGTGTGGGGGTGGATAAACAGTGTAATGTTTTCTTTCTTCTGCAACAAACCCCATTAGCTAATTTAAAGAATAATCCAGATTTAAAATCCGGTTCTCACTGGAAACCGTAAGAATTAAGAAACCACTCAAGCTATTTGAAACTTCATCTAGCTCTTTGACATGTTTTAAATTCAAATTCTAAAAATAAAGAAATAAGCAAAAACAGTATCTGCTGCTCACTTAACTTGCTCAATCACATCAATTCTTTCTAGTTTGCTCTGGGTTAGAACAAAGTTGATTTGCTTTGCTTTACTTTTCCAAAACCGTCAACCGTTCTCTCTTTATAAAAGGCAAGCACGGTTTCACTCAATCTGGCTGGTGGTTTTACACGGCCAACCGTTCTTAGATAGCAAACTAGGTGGCTTAAAAAAAGCTATAGCAACTTAAAGTCTTAAACAACTAATATAAACATATAGATTCAGAACACCATGACCCTCTTGAATCGCTTGAAAAGGGCATTTGAGGGAAAATACATGTCTAATGAAAGCAAAATATTCTACAAAAGCAGATTTGGCCTGCTACACTAACAAAAGGCCAGGGGCCTCCGCGTTTCCCTCGTGAAAGGTAAATCTTAATAAAAACCTTTATAAAATACGGTTTCCCGAACTCTCCGCTGAGATGCTTCTTCCAGCTGTCCCCAAAGCCCACGGGTACATTTCGGGCTGCGAGTCTGAGCAGCGCTGCGGCCTTGTTTTTCTGGATGCGGTCCAGCTGCTCTGGGCTCAGCGGCGAGCAGAGCGGCGTGCCGGGCTCATTGTGCCCGGACCGAGACTTCTTAGCTGGGCTGGCCTGCAAGGGGTCCCCGCAGAAGGTTAAGAACCGCGGCAACGCTGTTCCCAGAGCCCGCAACTTTCCAGCCAAACCCTGCGGCCTATGGCAAAACATGCCCAGCAGACGCGTGCCAGTGGGGCCTAGTATGAAAATCTGCAATTCCGGAGGGGCTGTGAGGCAGCCCCGCGGTGTCCCCTCAAAATTTCCAGGGACTGACGAACCTGCACCCAAGCGCCCCTCCCCGCAGAACCCGCCACTGGCGTCCCCCACGCGGCCTTTTCGCGGCAAAAATCCTCTCCAATAATCCCGCCCCCACCCTCTTCTAATTGGACAGAAGGCTGAGAAGGGCGGGCTAACCGCACGCCAATTGGTGCAGCGATCCCGGGGGCTTCTTTCCATTGGCTAGCGTTTCAGCATGGCTGCCGACGAGGGATGGCGGCGGGTGTTTTGAACACGTGGAAACTGTTTTGAACATGCGAGTCCCGGCTCACAGCGTCAGTAGCGCGCTCTTGCACCCTCTAAACTAGGCAGGACCCTTGCCCTCCTCTCTCTCTCATCCCTAATCCGCAAGGCAGTCCCTACTCCGACTCACCGCCACATCGCCGTTCTCCTCAGCTACGGCCGCCACACCGGCCCCTGGGTCGGCCGGCTCGGGGCTACAGGGACGTCGTTTCCTGGCGGGGCTCGGGGAGAAGAAGGAGTAAAGGGTCTTCTGGCCGATCATCCCGGAGCCGGGGACGGGCTTACGACGATGGCGCTACCCGCGGCGGTCTGCTGTTGGCGCCAAGCGGTCCGCGCATGCTCCTAGTAGGGGGCTTAGCGGAGGACGGTGGAGCGCCCTGTGCGCATGTGCAGGAGGGAGTGGTCGCGCACCGCTCCAAGGCAGAGGTTGGGCGCGGATGATACCGCAAGGTCTGTTTCTTCATTCAGAGTGTGTGCGTCCCACCTCAGCCTTAGGACATGTTCCTCTGCCTTCACAAAAAAAAAAAAAAATTTAAAAAATTTAAAAAAGGAAAAAAGTAGTACTTGCACTACTAGGGGTACGATGTAGTGTAAGGAGCCTTATAGTGTTAATTGAGCTTATATACACATTTCGTCCACTTTTCACAACCTGTTTTACCAAGGGCGAACAGGTTTAGAGCAAGGATTTTGCCAAATCTATAAACCTTGAGGGAGACGTTAAATTCTTGGAGGCTAAATCCAAATTATTCATTCCCAACCGGCACTACTGCACTGCCGTAGCCGGGGGCCTGTCCCGGTACTCATTTCTAAAACTCGTTTCTTTTCTCCCCTACTCTCCTCTCCTCCCCCTTGAATATTACTGATATTCAAATCAGGAATATCTCTTCTATTTCTCCAAAAGAAATCCAAAATTCAGTGTCAGTCTGCTTGCCAATGATCAAATCAAAGGAGGCCATTATTTTGGTAAAAGCAATAAAAGGATTTATTCAACGAAAGGAGGATTTATTCTCTGAGGGAAATGGAGAGGCCTGTTTGCCTCAAATCACCATCTTCCCTTGTTCAGGCCGACAAGGCCTTTTATAGGAAGAAACAGCAGAGGGTAGCACAGAGAGATAATGCAGATGATCCTTCTTTATTACTTCCAGCCATCTTCTGCTCCTGGTCCCCTTTCTTGTGGAAAGGCCACTGTGCTCCAGGCCTCCTTGCATCAGCCTCTGGATAGTCTGCCAGTTTTTTTGGCCTGAAAAAAAGAGGAGGTGTTGTTTTTGTATTCAGCAGGGGCATGTTTGGAGAAGTTGCATATCTCAAAGAAGAAAATAACTTCCACGTTCTATTTCTCAAAGCTTTACTGTTCAACTTTGTGATATTCAAAAATATAAATGGAGGGGAGATAAATTTCATCACCACACCCCTGGGTTAAAACTCTTCCTCTTCCACAGGTGCTCAGAGTAAAACCCCACGTTGGCACCCAGATCTTCTGGCGGCATCTTTCCTTTCCGACCGCAGCCCTACTGCCCCATCTGTCTCCCAGACTTTGGGCTGTACACACCACCTCGTCCTACGGAGGCCTTCACTCCTGCACAGCTGTCCCTTAGCCTGGAAAGCTTGGTCTCTACCCTGGGCACCATTCCCTGTCGGGCCTTCTCCTGCCTCACCTTCCAACCTACTACTGTACTGTAACTACTATACCGCACAGAATTATCTCATTTATACTTGTTTTTTTTCTGTCTCCATTTCCAAAACATAGCCTGAGTGAGGACAGGAACTTGAACTTTGCTGCCAGCGCCCAAGACAAGGAGTTTAAAAGTAAGAAGGGAGACCGCTCATGGTTAAACAGCATTTGTATAAAATTAAACATGTAAAGTAGGGCGTGTAGTGCATGCCTGTGATCTCAGCATTCTAGGAGGCTGGGGCAAGAAGATTGTGAGTTTGAGCCAGCATAGGGGACAATAGTGAGCCCATGTCTCAAGATTAAGAAAGGAGGATAGGAATCTGAGGATGTAACTGAGAGAGAAGGTCCTGGATTCAATCCCCAGTATCGAAAAGGAAGAAGGGGGGAAACAACCTCAGAATTTTAGTCCACAGAAGGGTTGGGGAGAAAGCTGCAAAATAAACTATACTAGTCAAGACCAGAACAGCGCAATGCCTGCGATTCATCGAATGGCCGAAAGGTGGCGCAAACAGGCAGAGGGCGGCTGGTTTTGCCTATCCGCGAGCGCTTCCTGGCGTGCTCCGGAAGTGCACTCGAACGGCGTGAGGTTCGGGATGGGTGAGTGTTATTCCGCCAGTCAGGGCGGGGCGGAGAGTCTAAAGGAAACTTCATAAGCCCCAACCCTCGCCTGTGTTACAGTTCTGATTGCAGTCACGATAGGCATGTGGGGCTTAGATTCAGAGTCTTACCCTTTCTGTCGCTGTGGTCTCCTATTTTAATGCTGAGGTGGGGCGATCGCTTCCCAATTCCGCCGCCTTTGCGTTGTGAGAACCGGAAGTGGAGACCCTGGTTGTCCTGGGTTTCTTGGGCAAGCCCTCTGCTACCTGCTGGGCATAACTGACCCCCATCTACAAAGTGAAGGTCTGGATTTTCGTTTTCGAAGTTGGCAGTGGTTCGTCAGTTCCTATGAAGGATTTCCTTCAAACTCACTCCATTTCGATGGGGAGTGTGCGCCTGCCTGTAGGTTTTGCATTCTAGCCAGCAGGCTCCTCTTATTTGGGTTTTGTTGCCGGGGCTTCACAATGCTAAAGTATTTCCCACCCGGCCAGCTGATCCTAACGCTCAGCCAGGTAAAGGTGAGGCAGACCCTGGGCCTGTCCCTGATGGCCCTTCCAAGCTCTAATGTTCTCCACTTTCTTTCTAGGGCATGGCTTTAAACTTCAATGAATAAATTTTTTACCCAGGGCAAAAGTTGGGCACTCTTCTTTTCTCCTGCTTCCCCACCGACCTCCACTTCTTACTGTGGGGAAGAAGATGGAAAGGTTCCTGGTGAAGCAGTCTCAAGGAGGCCATGCTGGAAAAGGGGAGAGGCGAGAGCAAATGAAAGAAGAGCAAGCCACCTTGAGCAAAGAAGACCTAGTCAGCTCAAGGAAGAGGCCCAGGAGAGAAACCCAGGAGAGGGCCATCCCTGAAGCAGGCTCCACCTGGCGACACATCCGTGCTGAGGGCCTGGACTGCGACTACACAGTCCTGTTTGGCAAAGCTGAGGCAGATGAGATTTTCCAGGAGTTGGAGAAAAAAGTCGAATATTTTACAGGTAAGCAGAGGACTCTGGGTGTATGCTTCGAACACTTGTTTAATAAAACTGGTGGTTCTAAGAGTGACAGAGTGTTGTTGCCACTGCCTAACATCACAGGCCATTCCATATGGGAGGGGGCGGAAGCAGAATAAGCAAGAGAAATAAATCATTATCTACCAGAAAAAAAAAAAACTGGTGGTCCTATGTCTGGAGAAATCTGAACTCAGGAGCCTTTGTTGATGGATTCAGTAGTTTTGTGGGTACCTCTGAGCTTGGGATACGGAGTTGAAAAAAAGCAGTCCTGACTGACCAATGGGAGCTAACAGATACCAAGAGTGATTCTCTACCTGGCCACCTCCTGATAAAACTCACCTGGAAAGGCTGAACAAAATATTAACTGTGCAGCTACTATAGAGACCAATGGAATCCAAATAGCAAGGGGCCAGCCTAAGTATCAGGAGCAGGGGATGTAGCTCAGTGCTAGAGCACTTGGCCAGTGTGTACCAGGCCCTGGCTGGGTTCAATTCCTGCAACAAGGTGGAGAGAAGGGCTCTGTGGTGATCTGAAGTGCAGCCAGGATTGGGAATCTGGTCTGATGGGCAGGGTGGTAGATAACCAGGTAATTTCTCTTATTGCTGAGCGGTTCTCAGCCTCCCCTGGAGAGCTTGTTGCTAGGCAGACCTGTGAGGGGCGTCCCACGCAATCCTGTTTCTAAGGAGTTGGCAGGTGATGCTACTGCTGCTGCTCCTGCTGCTGTTGCTGCTCTGGGACCAGCAGTTGAGAACCATTGCTCTCCCCTGTGATGAGCACAGCCGCAGCCTGGCCCAGCCTGACCTAAATGAGCTGCACCTTTCACTCAGCCACGAGCCCTCTGGCCCTATCGCCAACAAAACCATCCTTCTGGTGCAGACTTACCTTCATGGTGCTCAAAGCTCAGTCTCTCTTCTGCTTCTTCTTGAGGCAGTAAAGCAGTGGTGTTTAAGAAAAAGTGATCTTGGACCATGTTTCTCTAACTGTAAGACAAGAATTATTATCCCTGCCCCCCAGGGCTGGGGTTTGAACCCAGGAGCGCTATCACTGAGCCAAATTCCTAGCCCATTTTAGTTTTTGAGATAGAGTCTTGTTAGGTTGCCCCAGCTGGCCTTGAACTCAGGATCTTCCTGCCTTACCCTCCCAAATGCTGGCATATGCCACCAGATCCAGCTAAGAATCATGTAATTGTTCCTACATGAAAATCTGGGCAGGCCACACTGATTTGAGGTTTTTGTTTTCTTTTCCAGTACTGGAGATAGAATCTGGGGTCTCTGCACTGAGCTACATTCTTAGACATTTTTTATTTTTTGAGGCAGGGTCTCCCTAAGTCCCTGAGTTATTCAAACTGGTCCTCCTATCTCAGTTTCCCAGAGTGATAGGATTACAAGCAAGCACCCCATGCCTGGCTGCCGCAGTGAAGTTTTGAGATCATCTCCAAAAGAACATAACACGACAACATGAAGAATATCCTCTTTATCTTTGACTCCAGAGTACCAGGGAGTGTATTCCCCTGCATCTCTGAGTGGTCCACAGGAGTTGAATTGCTGTTTTCATCTGCGCAGGTACACTGGCCAGGATCCTGGTGTTTGGCAAGTGGCACAACGTGCCCAGGAAGCAGGCAACATATGGCGATGCTGGGCTGACCTACACGTTTTCAGGCCTTACGCTGTCTCCAAAGCCCTGGATCCCAGTGCTAGAGCATGTGAGGGACTGTGTATCTGCAGAAACGGGACAGACTTTCAACTTTGTGCTTGTCAACAGGTGACCTTCCCCCCAATCTGGTGGACTTTTCTATATCTTCTATCTCTTTGAAATAAGTGGGATTTCCCCATATCTTGTTCATTTGTACAGATCTTCCATAGTGTACCAGGGACCGAGTCTTGCCACAGCATGAACTCAGTGTATCTTTGTGGCACTCGCATACAGTAGGAGGTGAGGGAGGATTACTCATGAGCAGACAGGTTATTTCAGAGGCTGTTAAACAGGCTCATGTGACTGCAAGTGGCAGAGAGGAAGGGCCTGTGGTTTCTGACAATTGCTCAGCAGCACCAATGGCATTTACTGTGGAGGCTGACGTATACTTTGGAGACCATTGAGCACATACATCCCTAGACTCTGCTAAGCGGATGCTAATGTACCCCCTGTCCCCTCACAGCAGTTAAAAATATGTCTAAGCACTGCCCAGTGTCTCCTGGGACAGAATCACGCTGTGCTGAGGACAGCCTGCTTTAGAACTCCAGAAGAGGTGGTTATTGGAGGGTGCCGGGGCAATGCCATGTGAGCTGATAACTAATGGGAAGCTCAGATCATACCCTGAGAAGTAAGAAGGGACTTGGAGTGTGTGGGATGCTGCTGTATCTTAATCACTTTCTCAACACTGGGACACGGTACCTGACATCCACAGTTTAAGAGAAGAGAGGTTTATTGTGGCTCAGTTACATTCCATAATCCGTGGGTGCCAAGGCAGGAATGGCAGGGCAGAGAGGCCTGGTGGAGGACAGCTGCTCACATAGTGGTGGTCAGGAAGCAGAGGGAAGAGGAGCCAGTGAGAGAGGCGTATACTCTCCCAGGTCACGCCCTACCTTGTAACAGCAAGTCAGGTATACTGGCCCCATGGTCCAGTCACCTTCCACACACAAGACGCTTTGAGAAGAGCATTCCAGATCTAAAAAATAACATTCTTCCCCTGACCCTCAAATGACTCATGTCCATTTCTCTATGTAAAATACTTTGCCCATTTGTAAGAGTTACCAAAGTCCTAACTGTTCTACATCTGCTGAAAAATCAAAGTCCAAAGTCTTACCTGAGACTCAAAGCAAACTGTTAAGCTGTGAGTCTGTGTAAAAATCTGAAAGTTAAATAGTGCTGTACATAATGGCACTTGGTGACCATTTCTGTTCCAAAAGGGAGGAATAGGGAAATAGGAAAGAACAGGACCAAAGCAAGATAGAAACCCAGGGGCCGGAGGGTTAGCTCAGTGGTTCCGGCGCCTGCCTCGCAAGCGCAAGGTCCTGAGTTCGATCCCCGGAAACCACATACAATGCTGGGCGTGGAGACTCACGCCCACCAGCAATCAACACCGCATACCACAATGCCGGACGTGGTGGCTCACGCCTGTAATCCCAGCACTCGGGAGGCAGAGACAAGAGGATT
>PVIC010027192.1:0-24031 GCA_004025085.1 Thryonomys swinderianus
TAGGAATAAGACAAATCAAAAACAGGACCATTTTTAGAGAAAGACATTGAAAGAACTCATGTTGGATGGCTTCAACCTGAGAAAGCAAAAGGCAAGATGGTTAGATGGAGGGGTCAAGAGTAAGGCTGAATCATAAAGGAAACTTAAAAATTCTAAATAGCTATTAGGATCTGGGTTGAGGTGTGGCACAGTGGTAGAGCACTTAGCTAAGATGCACAAGTCTTTGGGTCCCATTATCCATTCTACTAATTTAAAAAAATCTTTTAAATTTCACCAGGGACAAATAAAGAAATTATCCTCATTTTTGTTCTATCTTTATTAGTTGGTATTCACTGACACAGAAAAGACATTATTGTCTTTATTCCCCTTAGGGGAAAAAAGACAAAATTTATAATCAGGGAAATGTAAAAGAGTAGTAAAGTTATTGAGCTTTAGGGAGGGCATTAGGTAGGATTATTAAGAGCTAGGAAATCTAAGCTGTGGGTTCAGATCTCTCTAAGGTGACTAAAATATGCCTGTAAAGGGATCTTTAAGATCATCTCGCCCAGCTGCTCTTGTTTAAATGATGAGTGAACTGAGGTTCAAGGAAATTCTGAGATCTAGCCACTATCAAACCGGAAGTGAGCAACAGCATGAAACTTTGAAATAGAATCTTCTGGTTCCCACACCCTGACTGTGGTTCTTGTTTTTGAGGTTCCCAGTTAGCAAAATGGCTCTAGCTCTTCAGTGAAGATTAATGAGATTGTTGAGCTGTTCTTAGCTTTTCGCAAGAGAGAATAAAATGCTCAATTTCTTCTTTACTACTATTATTATGGGGCGCAGATTGAATTCTGGCATCTCCTAAGAGTTTCTTATGACTAGTGTGAAGTTTTCCATTTTAAACCAAACCAATTTTAAAGTGCCCATAGAGTACACAGATAGCCAACTGTAATAATACAGTTATACTGTTAATACATTGTTTGAAACCCAAGCAAAGGAAAGAAGGTACTTTCAAGCCTAAAGAAGCAAGAAGGTAGTGTCTGAAAAACTGTAGGACTTATTGTGGGTAATTCAAACAGCAGTTCATATAAGGACAAGGTCAGTAGGTCTCTACAGCACAGCTATAGGTGAGAACAGGTGTTTCAACTTTGTAAGACAAAATGTACAAACTAATCTACTCTTAGGTCCTTTTCATTTCTGACTTTCAACATCATTTTTCTACAAAAATTTTTCAAACCAAAAAAATCTCAGTGGTCATAGTTCCCAAAGGTTTTTTTATTATTATTATGATTAAATCAATGTCTCAACTTCAGCTTCTTTATCAGTCAAATGGTGTATTGGACCAAATATTCTAAACTCAGCTCTGACTCACGGCTACCTCTTTACTGACTTTGCGCGGTCCAGTGCTTTGTTCCCGGTGTTCTGCAGTGGCAGAAAAGGCACCGACCTTTGCACAAATGTGCCAGGGCAACCTTCTCTTGTCCTTCTTCTCTCTTATCCAAATGTACAGTTACTTTTGGGTTACTGCAGGAGCTCTGGAGAAATACATAGAAAGGAGAGATGGAGGATGGGGAAGAGAGGGGAGTGGAGGGAAGGAGAGCTAGCAAAGCTGAGAGTGACAGGAGGACACAGAAAAACCGGGATTTCCTGGAGAACTCTATTGAATTTGCATTCGTCCCCCTGAATGGGTAAAAGGAGTTAGTAATGGTTGCTATGCAAAAAGACTACACTTAAAACAGTAATATCCGGGCTGGAGATTTAGCTCAAGTGGTACCGTGCCTACCCTGGAAGAACAAGGGCCAGAATTTCATAACCCATTCTGCCAAAAAAAAAAAAAAAGTAATATCCATTTACTATTTCAAAAAATATCTAAAAGATGATAAACTATGCAAAACAATGTTTCTTGGCTTTTGAACTACCTAGATGATTTCGAACTAAGAAGTGGAAGGACATGAGGAACTGTAGGCACATTTTCTCTTTTAAAGAAGTGATTTTTCTTCTCTGAATTAGATGTACAATTGTTTGTTGATTTCAGTGTATATTTCCTCATATTTTAAAAAAATGGTGTGGTATTAATTCACAAGTCTCAAGTCTCAACTCTAATACATTGCATTCCTGTGATTTTTCTCAGTCTTTAGCATTCTCAATTATGTTACTGTCAGAATTTTCTTCTGCTTGATAAATTTTCCGAAAGAAGCTCTGTCTAGACATTCCAACTGATTTGAAGAATGGATACAAAGATCTAGATAACTTTAGGGAAAAGTATCTAGATTGATTGTTTCAATTAGCAAGGATTTAATCTTTACTGGTATTAACTATCCCAATATACATGTACTTTGGATCTTTCATCTAATGTGTATAGAAATTGTTCCACACAAACACTATTATAAATGAGTTTTTCTTCCTCTGCAAACTGGATCACATTATTTTTAGTGATGAGAAAATATATATAAATTCAAACTGACAGCAATTCACAGATCCCTAATATTCCAATATGCTCTGGTGTATGTCACCCGTGTTGGAAAATGATTATTAATAGTCTGACTACAAAATTGTTTAAGAAATATCTCACTTCAAATTAGCCATGATTTTTTTCTCAGATTATACAGATATATTAGGACCATTTACTTTGTCAGATTTAGTTTTCCCTGCTTAAAAAAGGATGTATATGTGTGTGTATGTGCATGCGTGTGTGTGTATGTGTGTGTGTGTGTGTGTGTGTGGTGACAGAGGCAGAAAGATGGAGGAAAAATGCTGTAAAAAAAGAAAGAGAGAGAGAGAGAGAGAGATTTTATCAAGTAACTAGTTCATTTAATTATCTTAGATCACCCGACAAAGTACTTAAAATCTTTCCAAAATACTTGAAGTTTGTCTCCAGTCCCTTCTCTGATAGGCTAATTTATTATGAACAACAGAACACAAAGATAAGGCAGGTGGGGACCCGAGTTATTGACAAGCAATCAGAAGGGTTGTGTCCGAGAAGTGAGATGAAGAGGAAGCAACGACATAGGAAGACTTCTATCTGAAGGATACTTGTCACAAAACAGTAGTTCATAATCAAACTGAAGCTGACGTCTCTGTGAAGTGATTGCTCCCCCAGCCTTACCCTTAGGCTTCTTCAAAGCTCAAGATGATTACTGTAGGTAAAGGGTCTTCGTAGAGCCACATGAAACAAACTCCACCAACCAATAGTCAATCATTCAATAAAATGTAAGTGCTTCAGATCCAGAGTTTCTTCTCTTAAATATGTTAAGCTAAGGACCAGAGATTTAGCTCAGTGGTTCCAGTGCCTGCCTAGCAAAGTGCAAGGTCCTGAGTTGGATCCCCAGTAACCACATACAATAATACTGGCCTGGTGACTCATGCCCACCAGCAATCAGTACCACCGAGCACAATGCTGGGCATCATGGCTCACACCCGTAATCTCAGCACTCTGAGGCAGAGGTAGGAGGATTGCTGAGTTCAAGGCCTGCCTGGGCTACATAGTGAGCTCAGAGCCAGCCTGAACTACAAAGTGAGACCCTGTTTCAAAAGGAAAAAAATATTAAGCTAACTGACTTTGCACGTCACTGGGCTTTGACGGTAGAGACTTCTCTGACATAAAATGACAAAGAGTTTAAACTTCAGCTTTTGGAACCCATGTGTCAGCCATGTGCCGAATGATTTCTGTCTTGTCTGCTTATGAAATCTTTGAAACAATTCAATGAAGCAAGTGCTATATCTTACCCTCAGATGTGGACACTAAGACTGAGTCTACTTGTCCAAGAGAACACAGCTAGTAAATGACAAAACCCAGGGGCAGCCTTGGTACTTCCTGACCCTGAAATCTCTGCCACTCCCCATGACCCAACACCACATTCTTACGGACACACTTCCTCTCAGAGGTTTCTGAATGCTCAGAAGACAATAGCATATTAGGTATGTAAGGCTAAAATCCATGTCGTGTGTTATTTCTGAAACTCCCTGAGCACCAAGGATGGTGCCAGGCACAGAACAGGTACTTGGAAAATACCTACTGCACTTAATTCACAAATGAAAACTCTGCTCTAATGATTTACCATCTCACTCTGCTATGAAATTAAGTATGAATCTATAAAATTTACTCATAAAGATAATGTTATTTGTAGAGGAACAAGATGGTATTGTAAATAATAGATTTCAATCTATTAAGCTTGGAGATACAGCAACAGTTTAATAGGATAATGCAAGGATTATTATAAAATATTAAGAGATTACTGTAAGTGGCACACGATCCTGTCACTGTCAATAAAAACAAAACAATGCTGAGAAAGAGCTTTCTTCTTTGTTTTACATGAAAGCTATGTGGAATTGTGTGACTATAAGTGAGGCCGTCGGGCTCTGTTCTTGGTTCTGAAACTGAATGGTTCCGTGACTGTCAGCGAAAAGCTAATCCCAGGAAGGCTAAATCTGCTCATGGTTAAAAGGAAGGGAGAATCAGATTAGATGATTCATAAGGTCTTTCCAACTCTAAAATCCAATCTGTAATATCACTGCGATAGATTTTTATGTTACTGCTGCTGGAAATGTTCGCATTTTAAAAAGAAAATTTCAAAATGTCCTGCTTTATAGTATCAAAAAAGTACTTGATGACAAAATTTAATAGAAAAAGAAATATGGCACCTTCTTAGCCACACCCCAGGATGCAACAGCTCTAATGTATGTGGAAGAGCATGCTTACAGTTAGAAACAGCTTGTGTATGCACAGAGCTGCTAGCAATGTCCTGTGTAGCACGGTATCACAGATGCTCACCTAGGAAATCCCAGTGCCAGGCTCTGCGCCTACTTGTCTCAATCAGCTGTGTTATCGTTGGTAACTAATGTTGACTTCTCTGGTTCCGGATTTCATCTGTTAAAGAAAATCGGGTCGGACTTTTTGCCCTGCTCTGAAACAAGTGATGCTATGTTTTGGCTGCTGCACTCATTTGCTGCCTCCTGTGCAAAGTACCTGACATGCGGAGGGTCTGCTGTTGACTGACGAGGTGATAAGTACACAGGTCTGTCTGGCACAGCTGCCCTGCATAATAAAGGGAGAGCGCTGGAGACTCTCAGAGAAGGGATTCCAGGAAAGGAAGGAGAAACCCATAAAACTAAATGCTAGCAATAAAAGGCAAGGTAAGAAGGAAGACCTCAGACCTCCAAAGCTAAGCAAAGAGACCCAGAGGGAAGCACTGTAGTCTACAAACCCCCTCTTTTTCCTCTAGTTCTAACCTGTCATTGTTCTTCAGGGATGCTCTGGTGCCAGTGGACTTCTTATTCTGTAGTCAAGTGTAATTAAATGCAGCTGTGTGAGGAAACAAATAACTTACAGGTTTAAGTGCATTGCAAGGCAGCATGCTGTCATAGACAAATCTGAGTTTGCAATATTGTCAGCACTATAGGACACAGGGCCCCTTGACTCAGGCCCGTTCGCTGACCATACTGCATCTAAGTTTCAAATTCATACACCTTTAGAGATCAAACTGAGTGAAGCAATTTAACACTAATGCCTTGTGGAATCTTGGGCTGGAGAGGGCTTGACCTGCAGAAAAATATTCGAATGCCTTTTGCTTTCTCTATCTTTATTTGAAAACAAAATAATGGAAGAGACAGTATGCCAAACATATACTGGGCCCAGAATCTCTGAAATAGATATTTATAAATCAAAGGGCATTCAGTGGAGACTGGTCACTGTAATAAATAACTCAGTCCTGCAGTGAGTGTGGCAGAAATGTGGGAACCAGGATTCTATAGCTGGAGACAAAGAGGCCTGGCGAACATAGAGGTTATCTTCAGTACATGGAGATGGAACTGAACATCTATCAGGCAGTTCCACATGAAGCAGTGGAACCAGAAAAATAGAGCAGCCGCTAGAAGTTAAATGAGTGAATATTTGGAAAGCACCAAAAATAGTCTCTGCACTGAGTAAGCACAGCAGAACTGTGTAAGTGACAGAATGAGATGGACTTCGTGTTTGGAAATGTCCAGAGCTTTGGCTGAACAGTCTCTGCAGTATGAGATTGAAAGGGGAGCATTCCTTTGGTAGGTAGGGGCCCTCTTTAGGTGGATAGTAAAAACCCACCCAGCCTTGAAGGTTACCAGGACCTAGGAGTAGATGTTTCACTGAGATAGCGTGTGGACTTAGATGCGTATGCATCAAATATCTGACCTGTAAGACATTTGTCCTTTACTGAACTGCCTTCCATAACATCTTCTCAGACAAGAGGCACCCAGCTTTGAGCTTACAATCAACAGAACTTGTCAATTAAGTCCTCATGACAAATACAGGAAGGGGAAGCCACATAACAGTCCTATGAAGTGAGGGTAATGTCACTCTAAGTAGGGCACTTTAGAAAGGAAAAAATAAGGTGCACCAGAGTGCTCCAACAATGGCGCAGAGAGCAGGGGGATGGTGACAGAGAACAAAGAGTCACAAGCAGAAATCTGCATAGACATTTGTGAAGTACTTTTCAAATTCTAAGATTCCGATTCTGATTTTCACCACATGACTAACGTAAGACAATAGCTACCCAAACTAACAAGAAACTCAGAACTGATGCAGATCTGAGTACCAAAGGCTAAGAATAGTACTTTTAATCCAGCTGGAAAAAGTCAGAGCCAACTAATAACTGTAAATTGTTGGTTTGTGTAAAGAAGAGCAGTTGGAGAAGTGAAAGATGGAACTAAGATTTAATAAGCATCTGTCTACTCTTCTCCCAGGACAGTCCTGAGTACTTTACATGTGTTACTTCCTCTGATCTTCATGTTAACCTTGAGAAGAAATTAATTTATTTCCACTTTTTATGTAAGAAAATTAAGGCACATTTTAATAAACCTGTTCAATTCTCCTAAATTTGATGGATTACAAATCAATATAAACATTCTGAAGAGCAATTCAGAAGAATCTATCAAAAATTTTAAGTACCAAAATGATTGCCTCAGCAATTCAGTTTCTAGCCACCTCTTCCTCAGAAATACTTTCACAAATGTACAAGGATCTTATGTGTAATTTTCCTTATTGCAGCACTATTTGCAACATTGAAAATTTGGAAAGAACATAAAAGATTTTTGTAAAATAACCTATGATGCATTTATAATCTAAAAATACTTTGAAATAAAAAGTACTGAAATGCATGAAAATAAACATTCCACAGGATGTCTTAGAAACATTTTAGTATAAAATCAAGATGCATAGTATATATGCAGCAAAATTCGCTTTTTATGAACAAAATACATTGTACGGGGCCGGAGGGTTAGCTCAGTGGTTCCAGTGCCTGCCTCTCAAGCGCAAGGTCCTGAGTTCAATCCCGGTAACCACATACAATGCTGGGCGTGAAGACTCATGCCCACCAGCAATCAATGCCACATACACAGTGCCGGGCATGATGGCTCACGCCTGTAATCCCAGCACTCGGGAGACAGAGGCAGGAGGATTGCAGAGTTCAAGGCTTGCCTGGGCACCATAGTGAGCTCAGGGCCAGCCTGAACTACAAAGCGAGACCCTGTCTCAAAAAACAAAACAAAACAAAAACATACAGTTTTGTGGGCATAGAAGAGGTCTATAGCAATGCCTGCCACATGTTTTCCATGTTTACATCAAGACTGTGGTAGAAGAAATCAGTCTACTTTCTACTCTCCTACATTATTTAAACTGTTCTCAAAAAATATGTGCTCATCTGTAAGAAAAGATGGAAAGTCATAGCAAACCCATTTACTCTGACTATTGTGGTGGCCATGTGCCTTGCCCCAGAAAGTACTTCTAAATTGACAGCTTGGGCATTTTCCCATCTCAGATTAGGTTTACTCTGTCTAAGGTGGATAGCGATGCATGATAGAATTACTGAAGAGAAAAAGTGAGTGCTTTCCAAGGAAAATCAATTAAATCATGGATAGAGGCCACGATGGCAGCCACGAATAGTCTTCTGCCAAAGAGTGAATATCTACCTCTAGGCATGAAGATATACAACACAGTGTTGTATCACATCAGTGCCCAGCAGACATGGTCAGGCTCAAACAGCTAAATACCATTTCTAAACTCTCTGTCAGCACGTTTCTGTCTACAAATTCAAACCTCTCCTGTGTTCAGCATTTCCTTGGCTTTTTCTTAGGTACCATCCAGCTGAAAATCAGGAACCCAGTAACTCTCATCCTCATGGTGTGAATCGCATGACAAGTAGAAGAGCTGGGCTGTTTCTGTTTGTTTTTTAAGAAATCCTACAATCCTCAGTAGCACATTTGATTACAGTTATTAACAATATCCAGAACCCTGAAAAAATAAGTCAGGACACAGTAAAACATAAACATAAGAAACTAAAAATGTACCCCAAGCTCCATGAATATTGAAAGTGGACAATTAAATTAAGTGATAATGACTTATCTCTTGGAATCAAGGCAGGTTCTTACGTGCAGAGACGCTATCATGAGAATAAATGGAAGTTCCCCCAGATAGTTCATCTTGATGTCTTTAAGGTCTTTCTCTCCCTCACCTGCATAGTGAGATATGAAGTCTCACAAACAAAAGCACTTAAGATTAATTTGTGAGGCCTTGGAGTTGTTTACAACTTTATCAAGATACTATTTTTTTTTTTTTTTGGAGACAGGGTCTCGCTTTGTAGTTCAGGCTGGCCCTGAGCTCACTATGTAGCCCAGGCAAGCCTCGAACTCAGCAATCCTCCTGTCTCTGCCTCCTGAGTGCTGGGATTACAGGCATGAGCCACCATGCCTGGCACTTCAAGATACTATTTTAATACAGATTTTTTCTGTGTTTCCCCAGAATCAGGGGAAAATAATGCTTAAAATACACAGTTCACATAATGGAGGAATGGCAGGAAAGTAGAAGTCATACTTTTGGAAAAGGAGAGGAGGATCACGAAGAAAGGGGAAGAAGAGGAGAAGTAATGAGATTGAAAATCATCAGGATATGTTATATACACATAACAATTTCCCAAAATGAACCTCACTTTGTCTGCAACTAATATGCACTAGTAAAAAGTATGCAGTTCATAAAAAACCAATTTTCTCTTACATATTTATAGATGTAAGCCCAAATATAAATTTGAATTACATTTGGAAACTTCAATGATCTCAGCATTTAATCACATCATATCTACTCTCAACACACAAACACATGGGTATGCATATACTCCTTTGTGCTCTGACCTAGCAATCTTATCGTACATAAAACTCACATGGACCACATCACACAAGTCACTATGAAACCTTTTCCAAAACCAAGTCAAAACAAGGAAGTTAATCCATCTAAATAGTACATCTTATCTCCTTCCAGAAAACCAGTGACTATTTTTAGCTGTAAAGCCAAAGTATGGAGAAAAACATCAAGTTAATTTTCCTTCTTCCTCTTTCTCTTTTTCTCTATTTCCTTCTCTTTATCTTTCTGTCATCTTCCTTCTTTCATTCCTTTTCTTTTTTCTTTCTTTTCTGGTGCTAGGGATTAAACTGAAGGCCTCACACATACTAACCATGCAGCGTACCACATCCCAGCACCCCAGCAGTCTTGAAATAGGATGTAGATCTTTTACAAATGGGAAGGGGACCTGGGGGGGAGAAAATAGGAGGGAAAAGTAAAGATGATTAAGGTGCAATATGAGCATATTCCAGCCCTCCGTGAATACAATTCATCATGTATTGAAAACTCGTACTAATTTTTAAAAATAAATGTCCTTTCTGCTATTTAAAAATCAGGCAAGTATCCAGATTCACCTCTTCATATTGAGGTAAATGCATAAAAATCCATATAAATGTTGTTCTGGTGGATACATTTCAGCAAACTCATTTCACTAAGAGAATACATTCACAACAAAAGCTTTGCAAAAGTTATCGGTCCCCTTGTGTTTTAAATATGTACTCACAGTCTGCAGATTAACTGCTTTAGGGCCCCAGGGGAACTATAACAGCAAAATACACCAGTGCCAGAGCAATCGGGAAAAAGCCATTTAAAGATCAACTGATCTTTTGTAGTTTCACATACTGAGGATTCATAATAATAAGTAATCACATGATGAATTAATAAGATCTCTTTAAACCGTCTGGCACTGAATAGAAGTAGTTAAATTATTTCCAAACTAGCACACTGTGACTTTATCAAGGTGTTGTTGGCATATAACTACCCTGGTTTTCTCATTCCCATCTTTTTCTTTACCAATTTTGACCAGAGGCAGAAAGGCCAGTGTATGCAATTAATTTCTGGGTGAATCGAGGGGTGTGTGTGTGTGTGTGTGTGTGTGTGTGTGTTGGTGTGTTTGGATGAGCAGCGCACTGAAGATATTATTAAGTAATAACACTTGTACAAAATTCACCTGAGCGCTACAAAAAAAAAAAAAAGAGAGAAAATTCCTGAGCAGCCAGCAGAAATGCGACCCAGAGGGGATGGAGCAGAACCCATCTGTTGTCTCTCAGAAGATGCAGTCCTTCCCGGAGGCTCACTGTACGTCATGTGACCATCAGCACTGCTCCACACAGCCCCTCGAAGGGCCGGAGATCACGTCTCCCAGCAGACTTAGTTAACTTCAGCATAGATAGTAAACAACCCGCTGAAATGCTTTGCTATAACTGACTTCTAAGAAGAAAGAGTGATGGCTAATATTCTAATCATAAAGGAGAAATAGAGGAAAAATTATAAAAGGCAGACACAACTAAAAAGAAAGAGCCACATAGAGACATTTGCACCAGAATGAATAGTTCAGGCTATTCGTGCCTAGCAAAAGTATTTAATCTTTTCAAAGCACATAGTTCATATTTTTAATGATGCTATGGTGTTAAGAGCAGGAGTTACGAAAACAGACAGATTTAAGTTCAAATTCTAGCTCAACTTCTTGGCTTTTTTGTGATCTTAACTACATTACCAAACCATTCTGATTCTCAGTTTCTTGCTCTCCTAATTAGGATTGTGTCTTTTTCTTCACAGGGCTAATTCTATGAAATGTTGAATGTAAATGGCTAACACGGATCCAGATCATAGAATTCACTTAGATATCTGTAATATGATCAGTATTCTTTGCTTAAGAAAAGTTAGAAATGTAGAAGGTTCCATTCAAATAGTTTAGTGTTATAAAACAAGTTTGATACCTGAAGGGATTATTTTCAATTATCTAGAAAATTAATAAACAGAATGCCAAATTGCCACATGATGCTGTTATGAATATGAAGAGATAACCCATTCTCTAACATAAAGCCAGACAGAAAGCATAAATAGATAAACTCAAAGGCAAAAAGAAAGAATAGTTAGTGTTCTTTTCTGTTTTTTACGTAGATTAAAGCAAGTTCACAAATGTTTCAGTTGTTAAAGGCTGCTGAATAATTGTTGAAAACGGACTAGCCACTACACCACTGTACATGTAACTACACTAGCTTGGAAGTATACTTCTGGACTTCTTTCATAGTACTTTCCCATTTATCTAGTTAAAGTCACAGACAAAATATGGATGCTTGCAGAATATATACATACAAATGCCAGTGGTATCTTGAATACTAACATTGTCAGAGAAAGAGAATCAGTCTTTAAAAGAATATAAAACGTTGTGATGAGTTCCCTGCTAAGATTATGGGGATTTTTGAACAGTTTGATCATCACAGTATTTCATAGCTCTGAAAAGTAAACAGAAAGCAAAATTAGTCCCTTCCCAAGGTTTCAAAGAATAACTATTGAACTAATAAATGTATTCTCCAAGCTGGAATGTACAGATAGTTCTTTAAGACAACAGATAGGTAAATAAAATTAAGACCTGTCTTCAAAAGAATCAAACTTCTATATCATTCAGAACTCTTCTGGATATAAATGATTAAAAATTCAAATACAATCAAGTAAATATAAAATGTCAGTACATAAATTCTTTAAGTTGCCTGGCTTTAGGCATAATCAAGTCTAATTGCTCAAAAAATGTTTTCTTCAGGCCAGGTATGATGGTGCTCAACTATAATCTGAGCACTCTGGGAAGCTGAGGCAGGAGAATTATAAGTTAGAGCTCAGGATAGGCAGCTTAACAACTCAGTAAAACCTTGTTTCAAAATTTTAAATGGTATCAAAAGGGCTGGGGATGTAGCTCAATAAAAGGTACTGGGTTAAATCATCAGTACCACTAAATTCTTTTTCTTTATTTCTTGTTTGTTTCTTTAGAGTGGCTAGAACCTCTAGAAATTTTTCTCCAGGTCTTAGGAATAGTCAACCACCAGCATCTTTTAAATTTTGATGAACTTTACACTCTGAAAGATGAAGAAGTTGTCTCTTCAACATCCAAATGCTTTTCTTCAAAGGGACTCCAGCCAACTCCATGGGGCCCTGATTAGTCCATACTGATCTCATGGTCATTTACAGTGATTAGAAGGACAGCACATTCTTCACTGCTTTGATTCATGTGACCACATCTGTCAAGGACTACATGTTCAGAAAAAGGAAGTACAAAAGACAAAATAAAATAATAGAAGTTACCAACAATTTGCTGCTATAAATGACTTTCATATCCTCTGTCTACTCCCTCCATGTGCTCAGTAGTCTTGTAATCAGTTGTTTACATGCCCCAGACTTTCTCCTAACATAAACATCCTCAGATGAGGAAACCATGTTTTCTTCACCATGCAGTGTGGTGAGCACAGGCTACACTCACTAATTAAAAGAGATAATTTATACAAAACACTTTTTAAACTAAAAACTGTAGCAGTGTAAACAGTTAGGAGCATGGATTTAGTTGTCTTGACCTCCTGGGAGTGTTACAAATATCAGAACTCTCATCTCTAAATTCATGAGCTCTAAGGAGCAACATGGGATGCCTTCAAGCAACAACTTCTGCCTCTATGCTTCCTTCAACTCCTTTCTTTTCATTGCATGTTTTTCCCCCTTATTTCAACCACAGAAGGGCTGAAGATAAAAGGAAAAATCATGAAGCAGAACTTCTATAATACCCATTATGAGCTTGTTGCTCCATCCTGGCAGGATACCTGGAATGTGGTCATGTCTGTTGTTCTTCTTGGTCACACATCACATCTAAGCTTGTCTCTGCTGTTTCCCTTGTAGATTCTCTGTTTCCTCCTCTGAACAAAATGGTTTTTGGCACTGCTCCCCAGTATATTTGGAATTCCTTAGATGTCACAATTATCCTGAGTATCTCTCACCCATTGTTTCTAAAATTTAAATTTTAACTTACTTCCTTAAAGTTTTCTTGTATTTACAATTAGGTTAGGAAGACAAATGTATTTACAATTAGGTTAGGAAGATAAATCATAAACTCTAAAGGACTAGATTTTCATGTATCATTTTTGTAAATGCCTCACAATGCTCAATGATAAGAATAATAGCAACTAAATGTTTTTTGTTCAGTCTAAAAGTGAAAAACTGAACAAAATTTTAAAATATATCAGAAAAGACAAGAATGGAAAATCATCTCATTAAAATAACACTATTACAATAGAAGTTCATTATAATTAAAATATTTCCAATCTCTTTCTGGACAGTGACCAATAGTAATGCTGATCCCTCTTTGTTCTTGTTAAAATTAAAGGTCCCTTTGTTAATAGCTCGTATAACAAAGGCTTTTATTTCTCAGTTCTTTTTACATAATTGTCAGTTGCTATTGTGGAAGGAAAAAAAACTGAGCACTTGATTCTAGAGCAAAGAGCAAGTAGAAGAGGGAGCAAAAGCAGCAGCTAAAACAGCCCAAGATTCACAAAAAAAAAACTGTCAAAGGAAATATGAAATGGAGCAGTTTTCATTTTTACAAAGAAAAGGGAGAACAAGTAATAGAATCAGTGTAGTCTGTAAGGAAGAAAAGGAGCTTTGACTTAAAAAATGTGCAATCTGATTTTGTAATGTATACAAAAGTTTATCTGAATTGCCTCATAGGATGTGCTTGGTCAACAAGGCTGTGAAGTCTCTATTATATCATCATCACTTTGCAGATGGGGAAACTGAAACTCAGACCTTCAATGGTTTTTCCCAAGAGAGGAAGGCCAGCCATTTTCTAATATGGACAGTTTGTACTGTTTCCACAGTGTCACCGCTGTTTCTGCTTTCTTCAACACATTAAGCACAAACTACTAAAACACTGAAGTACTTAGACACAATATCTAATTAACTCCAATTCCTTTAATGGTTCTTTATTTTTAGTGCCCCTACATGCCTATGCCTAAGTGGACTTTACTTCCACATCACATGTGCTATAGTTCATTCTCTAGTTAATATCATCTAGAAGAAATGTGGCATTTAATGATTTATATAATGTAAATTAGTGAGATGAATTATATTTACAAAATATAGCAAACCAAGACTTTCCTTGGGCTTGTGGTCTCATAGTTACATTATAAGAGGAACTGACAAGGTGTGTTACTCAGTGAAATGTGTAAACCTTGCCTATAACCAGACATTCTGAATATATAACAGCTTTACCAGATACAGACAGCAGCACACCCTTGCAATCTTAGCACTCTGGAAAGCCAAGGTAGGATGATCACAATTTTGAGCCTAGTCTATACAACTTAGTAAATTAGTGAGATCCTAACTCAAAATAAAAACAGAGTTTGGAGATATAGGTCATTGTGAAGGCTCTGAGTTCAATCCCCAGTAGCATAGAAAAAAACAAACAGAAACAGCTTTACCATGAATTTGCAATAGATGGGAGATTGTGTTAGTCTGAAAAACTTCAAGTGAACTTGCGACTTAATTGTGAAGATAAGGAAGAGCCACTGGGAACATTCAGTATGCTGAACTAGGAGAAACGGCTTCAAGTCTTCTCATCCTCACCCTATAATTATTTGTCATAGTGTCATTATTTCAATCATTCTGATGTAGGCCACTCTAAACTCCATTCAGTACATTGGACAGCGCCTGTTTTAACCCAAGGAAAGTAGAGCGCCATCTACTGGGGAGGAACCTGAGCAATCTTGATCCAGTTGGAATTTCCCATCTTGAGATTCAAAGACCAAACGGTAAAGGAAAATTCTTTATGAGCCTCCTCTTTTCTGACGACATTTTTCCTCACTATGGTGAGGTCTAAAGTTACTCATTTATGTTCTCTGAAATAACCCAGGAGATGAACTTCCAACCCTAATACTGCCATGTGCCTTCACAGGCAGCCTGTAACATGTTACACATGCATTTTGTTGGGTGAATGAATGGTGAAGTATTTGTAAGGAGGGTGAATTCTGTGGATCTCCCTTTTCCTTATGGCAATTATTTTATAACCTAATTGAGACAGATGAGGGAACAAATGAAATAAACAAATTCTACCTAAAATTCTCTTTGTTAATAAACTATCTTGTCAACTCCCCACACACAATGTGTACTGAATAATCACACCTTCTCCCTTCGCATGTATTCTGTAAAAATACCTTTGAAAATTTCCCTGTTGTCTTGGAAAAATGATCATTCCATAATATTAAAAATGGTAAAATTTTAAATTCAGAAAATAAATGATTAAACTAGTATAGCAATTTAGAAACTAAAACAGATAAGATGGGAGAAAGTCTGCCAATAGTAAAATGATTTTGAAGGGGCATACTTGTATTTAGAATGTTTCAGAGAAAAGATATCTAGTAACCTAATATTTTATAACTTTTTGCTATTGATATTCCTCTGGAATACCACGATTTTGAAAGAATTCACACATTGAGTACACTTGTTCTAAGATTCTTTTCTTCAGTGGGTTCTTAGAGGGAACCTATAAAAGAGTTAAGGCAGCCATCAGTTATCCCTTTTTTATCCAGTACTGGGACACAAACCCAGGCCCTTCACACTGAGCTACATCCCTAGGACTGTTTTCATTTTTAATTTTGAGAGCAGGTCACATTAATTCACCATTTCCCAGGTGGGACTGAAATTTATAATCTTTCTGACTCAGCTTTGCATGAGAAATGGGTGATGGGATTATAAGTGTGTGATCATATAGGCTGAGGCGCAGAGAAGGCAACTGCTGTTTGCAAACACACATGGCTCCAGCCAGTTCCTCTGGTTCATGCCCTTCTCTTTCACTGTACCTGGAGACATATACAGATATGCCTCTTTCACGCAGGTACCCGCTTGCCTCTCTTACACGCATTCCTGTATTCTGCAGTGCACCCTCATTTTATTTCCCCACTGTCAAAGTGAAATAGATCTACAGATAGGCAGGTTGATGGGTAGCCAAGATGTGCTTCCTGGAATCGTATTTAACTACATCCTTAACTTTATTTTAGCCAATATTATTTAATTTCTCACTGCCCAATTGCTATATCTGTCACAATATTGGCTTTAAAATGCTCTAACAATACATGTCAACTAGCAGGATCACCTCCCTGCACCAGCCTTGTTCCTACCTTTCATACCGCGAAACTCTGGCCCATTTCATTCTTAAAATTCTCCAGTGACTTCTTATTGCCCTCAAGATGAAGAACGAACTCTACAATGGCCTCCTCTTTTCTCATTCCAAACTCCTTGTGGAACATTCTTGTTTCTTGTTTCAATGAAACCGAACAACTGTGCAATGCGTCGAGATCCTTCTACATCACCAAGCCTTAATTGGCCACCTCCCTTCTTTCCAAAGGCTGTCTTGTGCCTCTTTTGCTTGAACACATTTTCTATAAAACTCATCTTATACATCTTTCCGTAAAACTCTTTCAGCATCTCCCAACTCTTCCACAGAACAGAATTATGACTCTCTGTTCTGTGCATATCAGGACTAGAGTTAGTTATTAGATTTCAGCTTGGCACTCACTATAAAATTTTGCAATCGGTTGTTTTTATATCTTCTTCCATGTCTCATCATATCACCCCCCCATTCACCACATGCTACAGAGCAAAATGTAGCAGATGCTCAGTAAAGGTTTACTGATTGAAGATGAATATGTCATTAATCACTTAATGGAGTAGCAAAGAAAACCCAGAAAATTATTGATTTTCTCAAGGGTAGAAACTTCTGGAGAACCTGAGGCGAACACTTGTACTCAGTGAGGACTTGGTTAGCAAGGCTGGCACCTTCTCACTTCCTTGCTCTGCACTGAACTTCACTCTTCATGAACCCCTCCTCCTCTTCCTGTTGCAGGCCCACGTGAACTTCAACACTGTGAAACTCTGGCCTTGTTATTTCAGTTTTTCAAATCCTCTCCCAACTCCCCATTGCCCCCAGAATTTTTTTTTAAGAAACTCCTTTCCTTTCCTTCTTTAGCAAACTCTTTCTCCCAACATTTTCATTTTTCTTTTCAGCTAAACAGAATGACTTTACAGTATATTCCTACCATTTTCCATCACTAGGCGTGGCTCTTAGTTCAAAATCCAAGGAAAACATCCTTGTGAAGCTTACGGTTGGACTGCTCTTGAGTCATGTACTGGATCACTGCCCAATCAGCTTTAACCAAAAAACAAAGGTCACATGATTCAAAGTATGACCATTTACATCTATCCCCCATTCACACATACGTTCATTTGTTCAGTTGCCTGGAGCTATGTATACTGGATGATACCATGGGAATAAGAGTTTTATTGATCTGTATCTCTGTAATACCTTCATTGTAGTTGGGAGGAACAATAACAAAATAAAAACAAACCAAGATAAGTTCAGTGGTGGAAAATGCTATGAGAACGCTAAAATACAAAATGATGGATGGGAATGGGATGGGCAAAAGACGCTGATCTGGGCTGGGTAGTCACAGGAGGAAAGGTACCTGTAAGGAGAGCAGTAAAGTAAGTAGCACTGCTATGGTAGTTGTTAAATCACAACACCATGAGTAAAATCAACTAAAGTTACTAAATTATCATGGCAGATCCCCCATGAAAGGCTAAAATTAGCATACCAAATTAAAATACTGTACAGAGACACTCTTAAATTATGATGGTTACATCTCTATATGTCCATCATAAAAGCTAAAATTATGGTAAGTTCAAAGTACAGCTAACAGACACGACCGACCAAATGCTCCAGCGTGGTGACCCCCCCAGCCCCCACTGCAGAGCACTGACTGCTCAATCCTGTTGGCCTCATTAACGGGAGCTGAGCTCACGACTGCTGCACGGCAGGATGACAGAGTTTGGCACGCTATGTCGCCGTTCTGGGGAAGAAATCAAAATTCAAAACTTGAAGTATGGTTTTTTACTGAATGAGTAGCACTTCTCTACCATGTTACAATTAAAAGTTTTTAAGACTAACCATCATAAGACAGAGATCATTAGTATGTGCTCGTTGTTATGAGCTGTGACTAATCAAAATCCAACATAAAGAAGCACCAATTCAAGACTATAAAAGGACCATTTAGTGGTAATCAGAAGTGACAATATCTTGCTATGAATTGCTGGGAGGCTAAGTGTCAGTGGTAAATAAAAAGATGTAAAGTTCTGTTTATTTGTTTGGTTTTGGTTTTGGTTTTTTTCTGGTACCAGGTATAAAACTCAGAACCTTGTGCTTGTGGGGTAGACACAGCACCACTAAGCTATGTCCCCAGCTCTGTGAAAGCATTTGTGAACAAGAGACTCCATATAAATATACATGATCATGACCATCAAAGTGTAGAGTAAAGGGAATCACAGCAAGTCCTGTGCTGAGTAGCTCTCTATCAATTACAGTTTTTGGAAATTGTGTGTAACCCAAACGTGCTTGTGATGTGCCAGCAAAAGTGATCTTACCAGGCCTGGAATTCACTGGGAAATTCATTGTGGAAAGATTATATATTATAAATACATATATATACATATAAATTCCTCAAAATGTGTTTTTTTAATTGAAAGTTTGTCCCAAACTCAGAAGCTACACTCTCAACTCATGCCATCTTTCTACATCACTCCAACCTTCCATAAAGTCAGACAATAACCATGGAAAATAATTTAGTTTATTGCATTTAGTTACAGCTACATAATTACAAGATAAATGATTACCCGATTTCACAGACATGGGCATAAAGCACTCAGTAGGTCACTTTCTGTGATAATTCCCTCATCAGTAGTTAATTCTTCTCTACAAGTTAATTGACATTGAGTTTTCCTCTAGCGAATGATCTTTTCTCTATGTCCATTGTCTGGAGTTCCCTTAGGTCTTCCAAAGTTAGGAAGCTTTGTGATTTTGTTTACATGGAAATTCATAAGAACCAAACCGTGATTTTAGGATTATATAGTATTTTTACCACTAAAGCAGTGAGCAAGTTATTTTTTTGGGACCCAGATCTTCAGTGGTAAAATTAAAAGATGTAAAGAACTGATCTATGTAAATTTTCTGCACAAAGTAAGAACTCTTTCAGAATGATATAATCTTTAAATGGATCATTTGATTAAAAAAGAAAGAAAAATTCTTGAGTTCAGTACAATGTATTATTTAGGACTTTTAAGTAAATAGGCTTAAAGTACACATTTTATATACTTGATATGGAATGGTTAACCTTAGGGTTACCTTAGGGTAATATATTAAAATGCATGTTCAGAAATTAAAAGTTTCAAAATTGCTATTACACAGAATAACATGATTAGCTGTTTAAAATATGATCCGTCTGCTACTTGCATTTCACAAAGCAATATCAGCAATTACATTAGGTTATACTAATCACTGGATGAATTTTATCTTCTCATCTGAACCAGAATTAAGTTATACCAATATAAAAAGAAAAGATCACGGTAAGTTTCAATCTCTGGTTGGCTGAGAACTTATCAGAAACATTATTTAATTCAGTGGTTGGATATTATATTGTATAATTGGAACAATCAGCTCAGAAATTTAAACTATTCAAATATGACTGAGTTACAAAACACTGGAACAGTAACGACTTAACTTTGATGGGTTTTTTTAACAAGATGACCCCAAGAGCACATTAACTGGAAACAGAAAGTAAATTTTCTTCTCATAGCCAAAGCGTTCTAGCTGTGTAATACTGGAAAGTAACTCAACATTTTTCAGATTTATTCCTGAGAGTAAGAATAATATCCACCATACATTCTACAGCTGTGTTTGAAGAACAAATGAAAACTGCATATAAAAATCACTCAAAAATAAAAAAAAAACCTCTGAAACCCTTAAAATAGGAAAGAAGGACTTGGCCCACATTAGTAGAACTTCTTTCTTTGAGTTCCAAAGCAAGCTATTCACTGCACTTCATGGAATTATAACTGTCTGCTCTCATGGCCTAAAAAGTGATCCAGCAAAAAGAGGAATAAAACTGGAATTTACTAGGCCCCTGGCTAAAATATCTATCCTACCCAAGAAAAATCTATGTTCAACTCACTTATTTAATAAAAAATGGTCTTTTTTTTAGTTTATTTTTATCTTTATTGGTACATTGTATATACACATCATGATCACACTCAATATTGGGAATTTGTACCACTATATGACATGATTTAATTCTCCTTTTTTCTCATTTCCCTATCTACCCTACAATCCCCAGCCCCTAAATACATAACCTTTGTTTCCCTTTTTTATTACCATCACAGTTTTTCTTTACCTCTCATTACTCACTCCTCCACATTTCCCTTTGAACATTTTGTATTTTACAATATCCATCATATGTTCTAGAACTCATTAACATCTTCAGTTTCTCATACCAGGGAACAGATATGACATTTACATATTTATGACCTATTTATTTCTCATACGAGTATGTCCTGAAGATACATCCATTTGAGTATAAATGACTCAAACTTATCATGCTTTAAGGCAGAGTAATACTCCATTTTATAGAAAAACCACCTCTTCTTTATCCAGGCTCTGGTTGATAGGCGTCTGGGTTGTTTCCAAGATTGAGCTATCACAAACTGAGCTGCTATGAACATGGGTACCACCCGCTCTCTCTTCCTCCCTCCTTCTCCAAGAACCAACATGTGAAAAGAAAAATCACCCCTCTTTCTTGATTTTGGACCAAGCTGTCAGATTTCTACTATATGAATATCAAGAAAGCAGCACCCATTTAACTCCCTTGGTAAAGGGTGAGTTAATCATTACGCCTGCTGTTTTTTACTGGCAAAGACTACAGTAACCTCCTTCCATCCCACTCAGAAAGCAAACAGAGCCATCTGAGGCAAAGCTGCTATTTACATATTGTATCTACCTGCACCTATCTACGATGCTCTGTTTTCTAGTAAGGCATATTTACTCACTAACGTTATCAGCTCTAGCAGCTGAGATCTTGACGGACAGAGAGAGGTCCACAGAGGAAAACACATCATCTGATTAAGGCTTTCAGGCAAATTAAAACTCTCCGGACAGGATCCTCTTTCCTTCACTTAGATTTCAATGAACAGAAAGCAGATTATCTTTCCGAGCAATTATCAACTCTGAAAGAGCTCGTGGCTTTCAGTCTTCGGAAGAACTTATTGAAAACAGCATCAACATAATGCACTGGTACGAGCACTAATTTCAATGGCTCTTGTGTCCCACATGACACCTGATGAAATGTGCAAAGGTCTGTTTCCTCCCCTCAGGGTCATTTCTTTTTTTTTTTTTTCCACAGAGTCAATCTGCCTCATTAAAGTCCAAACCATTCTAGTAACCATCCCTTTCACTAACCCAAAGAACTCCTTTTCTGTTATCCATTTCATGAACACCATGCATCAAAGGTAGGATCATTTTTTTTTCCACTTATTTTCTCTTCTAGAGACCCAAGTTCTTGTAAGAAGAGTTTCTAGGGTTGGGAGGAGGAAACATCAGAGGCTGGGAGTAGATTCCAAACTCAGATATGGTTCTTTAATTGTCCCAACACAGGGCCCCTCAGACTACAGGGTGTGCAGGGTTCAAGCTGACTTCTTTTCCCTGCGGCTATAGGAGAGGCCGATTATATTTGATCTAGAGACTAGCGCATTGGGGGAAATCTGCCTAATTTTGCTCTTTTATTATTAAAGCAATATAACGCTAGTTTTCTGGGGCAATTGTAGTCTCACTCAAAACATGTCTAAACTGCTTTATTAGAGATTATTGTACCACTGAGAGAGAAAGCAAAAGTGATCGTTTATATGATAATGTGAGCTGATAATTTAGGAATAATTCACTCTCATAAATGTTCCACTGCCGCCATGTAAGTATGTCTTAGTGTGTGGGGCAGAACAGAAGTTCCACCCGACAGTCAAGTCTTCTATGTGCAATCAGCAATAGACTTTTTACTGTATGGTAGAGGGGAATTTTTAAAACTTAGAAATATTTAGGGTATGTAAATTGCTCCTGGTCACACTATTTCTCTGCCCTCTTCCCTGATTTTTACCTCATTTACACAAGTGGAGCAGCTGTGATAATAAACACACAGGTGGATCAAAGGGGACTGTGTCAAGACTGGCATGGGAGATCTGACTACTTAGATTCTAGGGCTCCTTCAGTCCTGATTTTCTCTTGCTGTAAACAGGGGTGGAAATAATTTCCAGATACACACATCAGCAAAATGCAAATCCTGAGGAGTTTTCTGGCAGCCACTGAACAGAAAACACACGCACACACATAGTAAGTGTGGCAACAACTCACACATGTTAGAGAGTCTGAAGATGGGCTATTTTAGTTAACATTATATTTTAACTTACAGTAAACTCTGGATGTTTAAAAGTGATTTTTAAAGCCCATTCTTTACACTTTCTTTTTTGAGAAGAGGAAAAATTTTGGAGGAAGGAGGTTTTCTAGACGCACATTACAAAAATGAAAGACTAATTAATAATTTAAAAAATAGTACTAAAGAAAAAGAAATATGTATATGAGGGGTGGGGAGTTGTGGGTGGGTAGGAATATGGGTAAAAATGAGAATTAGTTTCTGTCATATACTGGTACAAATTCCCCACTGTTGAATATGATCGTGAACTGTATATAAAATGTACCAATAAAGAATACAATTTTAAAAAATAATACTGATGTAAGTTGAGGTTATATTGTACTCAAAAGTCCTACCCTAGTTTTCAGGAGATAAATAGGGAAGAAAGGGGAAGGAGCAGAGAGAAATAAGAGTAAGGAAGGAAGAGAAAGAAAACAGAGAAGGAAAACCGGGTGTGGTGGCTCACGCCTGTAATCCCAGCACTCGGGAGGCAGAGGCAGGAGGATTGCTGAGTTCGAGGCTTGCCTGGGTGACATAGTGAGCTCAGGGCCAGCCTGAACTACAAAGCGAGACCCTGTCTCAAAAAAAAAAAAAAAAAGACAGAGAGAGAAGGAAATAGTAAAGAGAAAGACATGCTGAGATGGTCCAGAAGTTCTCAACTTCAAAGAGGGCCCAACTAATACTGGTAGGATATCGAGGTTATTATACCACCCTATTTTTAAGAGAGAGAGAGAGAGAGAGAGAGAGAGAGAGAGAGAGAGAGAGAGAGAGAGAATTTATAGATATAAATAATGCAGAAATGTTTTCTCTTGACATTTTTCTGTTTAGTGTTTTCCTCTATCCTAAGAAACATAAGACCACAGGCCCTTTGTATTACCTTCACTAGAGGTAACTTTGCTGTTTTATCTTTACTCTGGTTTTTAGTGTTTACTCTTCTGGTTTTTAAAAAACTTGATATCAAAACTCTAAACTGTTCTCATATACTTCTTTGTTTTACATTTTGAATTTTAATCTATCTAGATTTTACTTGGGGCATTAGGGAGGAAATACTTTCTTCTCTGAATGTATATATAATAGACTAGTCTCTCCTCACCTCACTTGAAATGTTACACTTATCTTCTAGCCACAGCGGTGAGGGCAGAGTGTGATGGGAATCCTGCTCTCGCTTGGTTTATTTATTAGCCTATGAGTACTATATGAGACTGACTTCAGTTTTTATTGCTGCGTTTTTCTATCTATTAGGGAAAGTCTTCTTTCTGCATCTCATTTATCCATACTTAACAGATAGCTCAACACATTTTCCATCAGAGAACAGCTACCCAGGGCTGATCTAAGACTACAAAGTGTTGAGGCACAAGAATAAGGGTGCCGGGCCGGAGGGTTAGCTCAGTGGTGCCGGCGCCTGCCTCGCAAGCGCAAGGTCCTGAGTTCGATCCCCGGTAACCACATATAATGCTGGGTGTGGAGACACGCCCACCAACAATCAACACTGCATACCACAATGCCGGACGTGGTGGCTCACGCCTGTCATCCCAGCACTCGGGAGGCAGAGACAGGAGGATTGCTGAGTTCGCGGCGGCTTGCCTGGGCACCA
>PVIC010027193.1:0-24014 GCA_004025085.1 Thryonomys swinderianus
TTTTTTTATCCTGATTCCCTTATAAACAGAGCCACTCTTTGATCTTATTTAAAGAACTTAGATATTTTTCTTGACCTGTGAGAAAATGAATTATATGTTGATACTAATATCTGATACATACTACCTCATACTGAAATGTTAGATTGAAATTGAGTTAGAAATCAAATTTCAACCACTTATCTTAGAAAGTTTTTAATCTAAATGATTACTGAAGACTAACCCTGATGTAGTCTAGTTCTGAAAAAATTGAGGCAGCAAACTATCAAAATAATAGCTAGATATTTTTCGTCTGTATAATGTCACAAAATATCACATTTCTTGCTTTTGCGATGTAACTGGATTTTCCCATGTTAAATGAAGGTACTTGAATGATCCTACAGCAAAATGTATGCATTCTTTACAAGACAGGTGTAGTAGTTCGAGGTTTGCCTGGGCTACATAGTGAGCTCAGGGCCAGCCTGAACTACAAAGCGAGACCCTGTCTCAAAAAAAAAAAAAAAAAAAAAAAAAAAAAAAAAAAAAAAAAAAAAAAAAAAAAAAAAAAGAAGATAGGTATAGTGAATTTTCTTTAAGATCATTCACTCTTTTTTTTTCATTCCTTAATGTTAGAGCTTAAAAATGTGGATTACGTTGTATCACCTGAATACAGTACAATCATAGAAACAATTGTTTTTCCAGTAGGCTACATGTTAATCTATAAAATAAGTAAGATTTTTGGAAAAAAATAGGGTATTTATTTACACTGTAATTTAAAAACATCAAAGTCTTTATATATGTGTGCTATTGAATCATTCCTCCAAAAATAAATACACAGAAAATGTCAATATTTGAAGAATGTTTGCTCACATCACCAAAATTCATAAAAGAAAATACTTGAATTTCTATCATTAATACCTAAAGCAGAATTTTCTAAGACAACTCATCTTTTCTTTAGTCTGATATAGTCATCTTTTTGATAGAAAGGTATCTATGTTTGTGAAACCCTGGCTAATTCTTGCTTCAGGGAGGACAGGTGGTCAAATCTATGTGGATAGTTCACTTTGTATCTAAATATAGCTGTACATTCATATCGACCAAAATGTACCTGTCTATGAATTTTCTACTCATTCCTTCCATGAAAAGATTGAAAAATTAAAAGCAAACAAACAACAACAACAAAAAACTACAACAACAACAAAACTACTCTTCTGCCTTTCAAATTCCTTCATAGAGGCCTCTAACTCTCAATTGGAGCAGCTAGTGCAGAGTTTCAATTTGATCAGGCCCAGGCTCTCCTCTGGGGATAGGTGGAGTGCCCGGGTGGGTCTGCATAGTGCACATGCAGGGCAACTTGGCGTCCATCTCTACTTTGGCTCTCCACGGCCGTGCCCTCTGCTGCCAAGAACTAAACAGGTTTGTTCCACCGTAGCCTTATGCCACCACTGTAAAATATTAAACATAGCCTGTGGAACCCTTGTGTTTTTGGTCTTGAAGCTCAGTAACAAGAAAGATGACTAATATTTTGACCAATCTACCCGGTGTAAAAATATATCAGTTACTGGCCGGAGATTTAGCTCAGTGGTTCCGGCGCCTGCCTCGCAAGCACAAGGTCTTGAGTTCGATCCTGGTAACCACATGCAATGTTGGGCATGGTGACTCATGCCCACCAGCAATAAACACCACATACCACAGTGCCAGGCGTGGTTGCTCACGCCTGTAATCCCAGCACTCAGGAGGCAGAAACAGGAGGATTGCTGAGTTCAAGGCTTGCCTGGGCTACATAGTGAGCTGAGGGCCAGTTTGAACTACAAAGCCAGACCCTGTCTCAAAAAAAAAAAAAAAATCAGTTACAACCAAAGGCTAAAGAACAATCTATAAAATATTGTTGTAACATAAAAGGAGCAGAAAGTTATTTCAGATTTACAGAAGCATCAGTGTGATGTGTACATAACAGCATGACAGTGGACTTCCTTTTCAAAGCTAAATCTCTCTTTGATACATGTAGACGCACTTTCTATCCTGAGGTGTGTTCCTTTGCTATTGGAATCAGCTGTACCTTATTATTTTTAAGTGTTTGTTAGGGGAATTTCCTTTGTTATATGCATGTGATGTCAAGCCCTCTAGAAAAATGATATAGAATCTACCAATTTCTATTTTGTCATTCTATGAATTGTTTCACACTCTCTGCATAATCATATAAAGGACAAGATGTTCTGGCAAGGAAGCAGCACTATACTGTTTAGACACAATATAGCAAACTTTTCATACAATACCAATTCATTATAACTTTACCACTTTATAGATGATTGATTTGATGGTGATGATAACACATTACCTGTGGGCAAAAAAAAGCAGTGCTTGCATTAATAACTGACAAAGAGCTATTTTCCAAGGCATATAATAGTGCTAAGACTCTAACACTACAGAGTACTAAATACGAAGTGAAAAATTTGTTTTAATTATCAGTATCATCACCATCACCATATTTTATTAATAAAATGTTAATGATGGTATACTCTTCTGTGTTCATTTCTTCTCTTTAGTCACTTATAATGAGAAAAGGGACCACTTCTAGAATCTCTATATTTCTCAGGTTTTCCAAGCACACAGCTGTCACTGAATAGGTTGCTGCATTTCTGATCACACTGTGAAACTCATCTCTGTAACATTCTGAAGGTATTTTTAAAAACATAAACAGCTACTAATGATAATATGACTCATGGCTTAACCTGCTGATGTATTTCTTGAAGTCCTTTCCTACAATAATGTGCATTGGCCTACAATTCCATGGTGCAGGATCACAAGCACCTTTCTTTTGTTCAATATTCTGTCCACAATACAAGTCTTCATTCAGAATGTTAGCTCATCAAAGACTGATCAAAGGAACTGATGGCTATAAGGCTCAGGTTTTCAATAAG
Source organism: Thryonomys swinderianus (assembly GCA_004025085.1). Classification (NCBI taxonomy): domain Eukaryota; kingdom Metazoa; phylum Chordata; class Mammalia; order Rodentia; family Thryonomyidae; genus Thryonomys; species Thryonomys swinderianus. The sequence continues at coordinate 2,898 of PVIC010027193.1, forward strand.
AAACCAATAAATAGCTGAAAGAATAAATGTGTGAGTGTATGGATGGGGAAAAGGCTGTAATAAAGATTTGGTCCCCAGTATACACACCTGGATGTGGTACGCTTTAGGCTATAGATTGACTCCAACAAAAGAAAAATGACTAATAAATACATGAACTATTTTTTCCTTTTTCATATATGACCAAACTCTAAGTGATTTGCATTATTTTAATTAAATCATAATTTTATGCATGTTTAGTGCATGTTAATATATGTATACAATGCCATTGATGAAAGTCACCTAAAATTGTCATCTCACATTCATATTATTTTTATAATAAAACAATTATACTTTCAGATTTATTTCTAAATATACAAACATGACTATATTTTTTGCTTTGCTGGTATATGTCAACTCATAAAAAATTACATAAACTAATATATTACAATTTTAAAGAAACATTATTTGGATTTGAAGACATTTTTCTATTCTTAATGTTTTATTTGAACACACGTAGATATAAATGTAGATAGATGATAGTGGGTAGATGATAGAATGAGTATGTAAATACACTATATGTGAACACAGCTCATAAATCTATATGATTAAATTATGAAAGCTTTGTATTTTGCATTACTTAAAATCATATTATTAGTAAATATTAACCATTAGAGATTATCATGTATGAAGTGCACAAGTATGAAAAATAAAAAATATATACAGTAACAATAGATGATTAAAAATAACTGTGCTGTGTAACTGCTTGGTTTCTGTGCCTGTGTCATCCTTTTAACTCTGACTATATTATTACAATAAGAATAGGACTTGCACACAAAGACTCAGGGACAACATGTGCTTAGGAGGAGAAGTTTTCAAAAATCACTGGAATACTGAGATACTTATTTACAAACATGAAATTAGAGTAAAATTTGTGGAAGCTGAGGCATGAGGACTGCTCATCTGAGCACAATAGGGCAGCTAAGGTTCTAGACAAGATTTTTGTTTCAGAATTTTAAGTGAAAATGTTGTCTTTGATCATTCAGGTTCTAAACAGAATATAGTCAACTATTAATTCTAGGAATTTTCCTTTACATATGTATTTTTTTCAAAAAACATCCATAAAACATGAGTCATGTTTAGATTAATTCACTCGTACCGTTTTTATCTTTTTCTCATCTTTTTATCTTTTTTTCTCACCTTGTTTGTTTGCCAGGATATTTAATACCTGTTAATGTAAAATGTTGAAAATTGTAATAACAATCATTTCCCTTGTCATAGAGAAAAATGAGACTCTTTAAAATACTTAATATGATGTGAAATTCACTTTTTAAATGTAATTTTTAAAGAATGAACTTATTTTTATTGAAAGTTTTATCAAAAACTGGTACTAATTTTTATCATTACTTTAGATATATTAATGTAATTTTACTTTGGTTTTTGGGCTTTTGGGGGGGTGGTACTGTGGATCAAAATTGGGCATCTTTATTATTTTGATGAAATGTTTATATTTCTAACAACCATATTTAGATTTCTTAGTATTTTAAAACAATTTGTTATCTCTTTTTGAAGAATATTTGTCCTCAGTATTCTTTTCTGATTTTTTTTTTTGTATTGGAATAAAACATGCTTCTTAAAATAAGTTGAAGTGTATTTACATATTTTGTTTTCAAATACATTTTGTGTTAATCATTTACCCTTAAATATTTTGAAAATTGGGGCCAGAGATTTAGCTCAGTGTTCCAGTGCCTGCCTCACAAGTGCAAGGCCCTGAGTTCGATCCCGATAACCGCATCCAGTGCTGGGTGCGGGGACTCACTCCCACCAGCAATCTACACCACATACCACAGTGCTGGGCGTGGTGGCTCAGGTCTGTAATCCCAGCATCTGGGAGGCAGAGGCAGAGGACTGCTGAGTTCCAGGCTTGCCTGGGCTACAAAGTGAACTGAAGGCCAGCCCGAACTGCAAAAGGAGACCCTGTCTCAAAAAAGAAAAAAAAAAAAATTTGAAAATTGATCACAAACTACCCAACTTGAGTTTTTGTTAGCCATGTATGTATATGTGATATCAGTTTTTAAATAGATACAGGGATATAGCCAATGTGATATTTTCACTCATGTAAATTTGACAATTTTTAAGCACTTGTGAACTATCATTAATGTAGTTTACAAGTGAAGATTCAGAAATTTTATGTCTCTTAGATAACTTTCCCACAAAGATCCAGAGTTAACATAGCTTTGAGATAAGACCTGAAGCATTTACTCTTGTCTTCTTTGCAAGAATCCAGAGAGGCTATGATCTGTACTGAAAGTGATAAATGAATGAGTCTGTAATGTCAGTGTTTACATATTTTGTAATTGATGTCATGCTAATCTGTTCTAACATGGTTTCAGCATCTCCCGCATCATCGAAGTTAAGGCTACTTGTTGGTTTAATTTGTAAGAGCTTGGTGTGTAAGAGCTTGGTGTGTGACAGCTAGCCAGTAACTTGAATTTCTCTCCCTGTATTTTCTATTACCCAAAGAATTCTAAGATCTTTGTGCTTGACCAGAGTACCCTAATATATTCTCAATATTTTTCAAATCTTAGCTCATGTAGATCTCTCCTGTATGATAGGTACTCTGTGTTGTTTTCTATTTCAAAAATGCCCATAAGGTTTTGTCTGCTTATTTTATTTAATTTTAGATGTTTTATTATTATTCCTTATTATTTCCACTGAGCTAACTTTTACACTCTCCCTCTTATTTGATGTTTATTATTTCCTCAGAATCTCTTTTTTCCTAATTTCATGATTTCCCTCTTTACTTTCTCTTCACACTGAGTAGCTTAATTATCTTACTAAAGAAATCTTGTTTTTCTTTTTAATGGGGGAGATTTAGATGTCATGCTAGACTTTTTAAAACTTACGGGTTTTGCAATGGTAAGCTAAATTGTACCTTGTTTCTTTAAATTGTGTTGTATTTTGTCTGAATGGGTTTTAATTTCTAAAACTTTTTGGTTCACTTTTAAACTTAATTTTGGTGGGGAAAGAGCACTTTTTATTTTTGGGTTAATGTTGCATTATTTTAAAAGAAACCATTCTGGAAGTTGAAACTTCGTGTGTTAAACTCACATTGTTTCATGTGACAGCTATTCAGTAACTTGAATTCTGAATATTTTTTTTAGCCTAAGGACTATTTAAATTGGTTTTTTACTTGAGGAAGGTGTCATAACATTTTCCCCATAGTTTCTGTAACTCAATTTCTACTCCCCTTTCCTCCCTGAAGACAAAATTTTTCTTAATTCTGAGAACATTTGACCATATTTTGGTCCTTATTTTGTGCCTTAAAAACTGTCTGTAGACACTATGTTGGAAGAAGTTAGTACACCTCATTTATTTTTTCCCCTCAAGTATCATATGGTTTGGTTGCATACCAAAATTATTTCTTTAGTTTCTCCAATAAATAGTTCACCACAGAAGATAAAAAATAAATAAAGCTTGCCTTTGCAAACATGCATTTTCACATTGGTTTTCAATTAATGTCAGGATCTTATGCTTATTAAAACTTAAAACCTTGCTGATTTTTGAATGCTTTATTTTCATCTACCTGATGTCTAACTTTTATCTACGCTTTCTTCTCTATCTACTTGCAACTGGATTTTATCTTGCGTCTTTTACCTCAAATACTGATGCCCAGTTCTTTAATAATTTCATGGTAAAGCTAGATAGAATAAAACTTTATAGATGTCACATGATTTGGCCCAGCCTCGTTTTTCAAATCCTCACGCTTGTCTCTGTTTTGTCATCGCAGGCTGGCTTTCGTCACACCCCCTCCCCCCAGGCCTTCGAGGTATCACCGCGGTGTCGGCTTCTCATTCAGCACTGCTTGCTAAGCTCTGTTCTCAAAATGACCTTTCTACGCACTTGGAAGAGCTGTTTTCCTCCTTACTCTTAAAATGTCCTGTGTTTCTTAAACTAAAACCGAAAACACCCTATTTCAGTTGAACAACAACAACGAATGTAGGCTGGGGATTTTGCTCAGCGGTTCCATGCCTGCCTCGCAAGTGTAAGGGCCCAAATTCGATTCCCAGTCGGAACCAAACAAAAAGATATGCATAATAAATATAAGTCCAAATAGCAGAAAGTGCATTACAATTAAAAGCAAGCTAAATGTTTAAACTTTCTCCTGGTCAAATTAATATTGTGTAAGTTATTTAAATAGTAATATATGCATTATTTTGTCCTAGTTATGTATCTCTAAAATTGACTCCTTCAGAAGGATCACGCATACCAAAAGCTGATCAATACGCTTTGTTAGACATAGACATTTTTAAATTGTATTTTTCTTTTATGAATAATAGCTCCAGCTATTTTGGTATTTGACATTTTGGTTTCAGAAAGTATATGTGTGTGCATATATAAATGTGTACATATACTCAAGATGAGTACATGAGTAAATGTGTACAAAACTCAAGATGAAAAATTGGATGGCAAAATAACTTCCATTTTGTGATACCATCCTCTTTAATTCACTTTTTCTCTCACACTTATGATGTATTTTAAATAGTAAAAAAATGAAAGAAGCCAAAGAAGTTAAATTCTTACAGTGACCAAAAGTAAATGAAAATTAAATATATGGGCCATAGATATAAGAAAATATTACTTAGATTTACCTTGTAATTTCAATGAGCTTTATATTTAATTTACTGTATAAAAAGGAGCTGAACTTACGAAGTTTTGTTTTGTTGTTGTTGTTGTTTTGTTACTAAGTTCTATGACAAAAATAATTATAGAAATTCTTTCCTGAGGAGTTTGTAAAGTAATATGGGAGAAACAGTGTCACTTACCTGAAATACCTGGAACTGAAAGTTTTTCACATTTCAGAGGTTTATAGATTTTGGATTGTTCATATCAGCATAGTTAGAAATCTACTATTTATCAATAAGGTGACAAGATATGATAATATTAATAGAGGTATTATTCCTTCTTGCACACTTAATAACAGTCCACATTGGAAAACATTAGATGTGTCTACATAAGATTTCTTATCCATTAAAATTAGAACACACCTATCCACTTATTTTCTTCAGCTCAGCTTATTTTTTAAAGAAGAGGGGAGATAAACCAAAAATTCCTACACCCCAAATTATTGATAGTATTTCTCATTCTTATTCAAACTAGTTGGATTAATTCATGGGCTTAAGAGGCCAAAAAACTCATAAGAAAAGACTCTGTGTCTTTAGCATCTTGGTTTGGTTCTTAATTCTCTTTATTAAACAAATAATAATCTCATTTTTGAGCTGTCACTTGAAGTAATACTTTCTAAAGTACACTATACTTATGCATTCATCATCAATTAAAATAAATTATGAAACTAAATTGGGCACTTATTATCAATGTCTAAAATAGCGTCTATGACTCTCCAGATGGAAATTACAGTGAAAAGAGAAAACCGTGGTGTATTTTGTAATATAATGCTTTCTTCAGGGAAAATGAAAATCCACTAGAAACAGCATGGGTCAAAAACACTAAGTCTCCAGTTATTAAAAATTATTTGCCTCTTGAACTTTGAAAAGAAAATTGTGTTTCATATATATATATATATATAAGTTTCAACTGCAAAACTGATATCCTGAGAATTAATTTGACTTACTGTGAAATCCCAGAAGACTGTGCACATTTTTGTAGTTTTTAGAGTAAAATATATTGAATCTTTTGTTTCAGATAATATGTATAGTTTAGCATATCTTTCAGTAACATAGCACAACTTAGCAAATCAAAAGCATGTAATTCAGAAAATCTTAAATGTTTTCTTTTTGAAGAGGTAGAAAAGTGAAAACTTATGTAAATTCACTTTCATTCTTCATCTTCTTTCATATAGTGTATCCATTAGTCTCTGTTAACGGTCATAGTAGTATTTTGTTTAAGGCTGATTACCTTGTCTTGTTTTTTTTATTATTTTTATTTTTTTATATTTCTCTTGAAGATCTAATGAAATTTATCCCAAATTAAAAGAAAGAACATGTATATGGGGGGAGGGGTTGTATATAGGAGGGGTGAACGTATATATAGGTGGGGTGGGTAGAGATATGGGTAAAAATGAGAATTAACTCGTGTCATATACTGGTACAAATTCCCCAATGTTGAGTGTGATTGTGAGCTGTATATAAAATGTACCAATAAAGAATTCAGTTTAAAAAAATAATGTTTCTTGCTGGGCGAGGTGGCTCACGCCTGTAATCCCAGCACTTGGGAGGCAGAGACAGGAGGATTGCTGAGTTCGAGGCTTGCCTGGGCTACAAAGTGAGCTCAGAGCCAGCCTGAACTACAAAGCGAGACCCTGTCTCAAAAAAAAAAAAAAATAATGTTTCTTACTATTTTGAGGAAAACAAATATCTAGGAAACTCTTACTTTTAGCTTTTGTATTTAGCTTAATGATTTATTTTGAGTTAATTTTGTACATCTGTTGAGATATGTGCTTAGATTTTAATATATGTGTGTGTGATTGCAGTATGCAGAAACTATCTTACTTTTAATTACCTTAAAATTGTCATAAAAATTAACAAAGATTTTATTTGCAAACTCCCCACACTGTTCCATTAATCCATATGCTCACCCTTCCAACAATGTCCCATAATAATTATTAAAATCAGACAATATATTTCTTCCAAATTTGTTTATTCTTTTAAAAATTATTTAGGGTAATATACACCATGCATATTTTAATCTAACTTTCAGATTTAGACATTCTTTCTTATAGAAAAAAATACTATGGAAGCTTTGGGCAAGTCTTACATTGAAACCATATTTCACTTTTTAAAAAAATAATTGTATTAAAAGCATTGAGGCTTCCACAGATTAGCATGAAAATTCTTATTTTTCCTCAGGAATATAATCTAGTATGTCAGTGTCCTGCACTTCTTTTGTTAACTTTATTTATAATCTTTTTCTCTTTCATTCTCTCTGGAAAATAACTGGGAGAATGATTTATAGAAATACTATTAAATTTCATATGTTGCTTTTCAGACTGAAACATTTGAAACACTTTATTAGCTCCTGCATTTGTGTTAATGTCTATGTGTATATGTCCTATATTTTTTATAAATAGGGTCCGGTCTTCCAGTAGAAACTATAGTGCCACACGAAAGTTTTCTTTCACTGTCAGGACTGCTCTACCTTCTAATCAAACTTATTGAATGCTTGTTCTGTCTAGGACTTTGTAAGTGGACTTCGAAGTTGGAACATTTCTTAAAATATTTCCAGTTCCATTATTTTTCTTTTCATTTTTGTATTAATATTTTTGGATTTACTGTCTCTCTACTTCTGTTCTTTAAAGGTTCTGCTTTGCTGAGAGTAAAATATCTTCATATTAGTTCCCTCAAAGTGCACTTAGATAGCAAAATGTGTAAAAGTGATTCCATAAATGAATAGCTCTAGAAGGTGGTGACAGAGGAAGAGGAACAAGGCAAGGGAAGTGGGGATTTCGTACAACATGCCAGCCTTTCCTGTTACGGGCCTGCAGAACACAGACACATAGCGAAGACTTCCAAACAGAGAGAGAGCCTGCAGGCTTTTGTATGCTCTGAGTCAGGATTACCCTTGAGAACGGCAGGTCGTACCCTACCAAGACCGATAGGATCTATGCATTCCCAAGAAAAACTGCCTCAGTATGCCAAGGACAGTCCTTCACAGAGAAAGCACAAGATTGAAGAAGCAACCTTGATAAGAAATGAATTTGTGAAAACAAAACAAAACAAAACAAAAAATCAGAGAAGTTTCACTGAGGTACTGACAGCAACCATTACTTTAATATTGTAGCAAAGTAGAGTTGGGAATTCGCCTTAGTGTTGGGAATTCTTAAACATCTTTTAAAAGCATTCTTATTCAATCTTCATAAAAATCCTCGTAGCTTTATCTGTATTCTGTGACTTGAGGGAAGTATTTCAAAGAGAGTATGGTCAGTTTAATGGAAAACATTTTAGCAACATAAACATGAACTAGAATGCATCCCATCATTTCTTGGGGGTTATTAAAAATGACAGATTTAATATACACAAACACCACAATTCAGTGGGAGATAATTTATATTCTCTTTAAACTATATAATTTAGATTATCTCCAAAATTAGGAAAAGAAGTGCAGAATATATTTTACATAGTAATAGTTTACTCCATATATTTAAAATAAATCATTCCAAATTCCTGTCTTTTGTCCTATATGTAACCACATTGATTTATGTACAAATTGAAGCCAGAGGTAGAGTAAAATCCTCTGAAATAAATTTACTAGAGACTTGTACAGCAACACTGAACCAAATATATTCCATTTTCTACTTGGAAAATAATTGCCTTTATTCGTTTTTAGTTTTAAATGCTCTTGAACATATATTTCAATATACATTTTGCTCAAGAAGAGATATTAGTTTCCTAAAAAACATAATCATTCTGTCCACTTAATCATTTTCTTGTTAAGTCTACTGGTCATGTTTCTTTTAAACATTCAAGTCTTGACATTTTTTTTTAAGAAATCATATTTTTCAGTTCCCTTGTCAGTAATGGATAATGAGCCATGGTTATAACATACTGAATGGTGTTATTTGCTAGGCATAACAAATGTATAGGGAAATTGAATACTAAATTTCAATAGTCAGGTTAGGTGAACAGAAATCACTGTTGATATTGAATAAATAGTACAATATCATTTGGTCACAAAATATAAGCAGAAAAACTTATTAAGATAGGATTAGGAGGAAAAAAGAAGAATGGCACACCACACAATTACTGTACTAAGAAAAGTGTTAAATATATTTCAGGTAGAGAAATGCATCACCACTGAATATAAAATGCAATAAGCACATTGTTGGAAGGAGCTACTCCACTGTGACATTGAAATGGGTAATGACTAAGGTGTCATTGAAAGAGAACTTTGTGTTTTGTTTTTCTACTCTTCTTTGCTGGTGCCCTGTGCTGGTAATGTAGAGCCTATGTTGTCGGGATTTCCATGCCTTTATTTAATGTAAAATAATCCTAACAGTCTGTTCATAGACCATTCTATTTGCTTTTCCAGTAACCTAAGGCTTGAGTTCCCGAAATGCTTACAGATTAAGGTGGAAAAAAGATTAATGAGAACTATCCTCAGAGATCCTGCCCTTATACCCAGTAGCATGTCCAAGGAATAGCCCCTATTACTTGTGGGAGGGAATTGCCCATGGCTGCTGTAATCTGGCTTGGTCCAGTTACCGAGCCGTCTCCGTAATCCGAAGGCCTTGGGAGGGGGAGTGGTGGTGCAGAATTTAGCAGCAACAGGGGCTCCGCGTGTTGGTACCTTCTTCTCTAATTCTCTCTTTATCACAGAAACTGCCAGCATTCATATAGGGCGCCTTGGGATGCGATTGGATAGAGGGCGGGTGCATTGCTTACACTAGGATATGATTGGTTTGTGTTAACTACGTCACTGCGTCAATTGTGTCTTTCCGTTGCTATGATTTCTTAAAGGGGCACTACCTCTTTTTCATCCTCCAGGAGAGAGACTAAGAAGGGTTTGGTTGCAGGCTGCCTGAAATGACAAAAAGAGAATGAACAGGAAGGAAGAACAGTGTAGATGCTACTTGAGATGAAAGGGAAAGTTCTAATGAAGGTGCCCCATACTGGCTGCAACTGAAACACATACACACACACACACACACACACACACGGCCTCCAACAAGAGGATATGATGAAAAAAGCAAATAAACAAAGAAATTCATAATTCATAGCTGATGACAAGCCAAATTAAACCCCGATTTGTTTTGTTGGGAAGGAAGAACATTAAACTGAATTATCTAAATTAAAGGGAAATGCTTATGAAAAATATTGCAGTTCTAATTTTATACCTTTATTCTTCTATACCAATAAATTCAGTTCTTAGCTTCTTTGACCAATGCATTAGTCTCAGCATGTGCAAGACTATAGTTAAGTGACAACTAATAGCTAATGTCTACATTTCATTTAAATGTACTTGTTTTGAGGATATAACCTGAGTTTACAGCATTAATCCTAACAATATTGACAATCTTGAAAGAAAATAATAAAAACTTAACTGTTATCTTTAATTCTATGCTGAATGCTACAGTGGAAATTTCAAAGGATTTTAACAGTTGACTAAGAATATAATAAACTTATCAGCTGATATCAATGCCGAATATTTAACAACCATATACATTTTACAAGTAATACTTTGTCTCTGAGTCCTGTTTAAAGAAAGAGCAAAGAAGTGTCAAAGAAGATTTTCTATATAGTCTGATTAAAGGATGTTTCACTCCTGTGGTTTTCTCCAGGTGACACAACACAGTTGCTTCTGCAGTGTGAGCCTCATGGTTCAGAGACTAGACACCAAGATCAGTGAGTCAGAGGGCTGGCAGGGGTTTGGCTTTTCCTGAACTGTGAAGGACAGACATAGTCACAGCCTCTCTCCTCAGCATGGAGATGACCACAGGGTGTGTGTGTCATTGTATACATCTCCTATCTGTATAAGTCTGTGTCCAAATTTCCTACTTACAAGATCACGAATCATGTTGGCCTGCAGCCATCTCAAACTGAATTAATTTATTTTAGTTGGATTAGTTTCATAAATGCTTAAGATCACACTTGGAGGCACCGAGGATAGAATTTTATTACATCTATTTAGGGAGATTCATTTCAAGTTGTACAAACTTATTTTAAGTTATAGGGTCTACAACCTCAACTTCTATGCTAGATCTAATAGCATGCTGCTACAGTAGCATAATCCTGCTGAGGAGCCATAATCCGTTCCTCAAGCACTACTAAATAAGAGCTGGAATAAATAACTGAAACACCCAGGTAGCTGAGGTGCTACTTCTCCATCAGGCCGTGTCATAGTTCTATAAAATACCTGTTTCTTATCCTTACTGATTCTATCATGCTCTTGGGTTGTTATAACAAAATGGTACAAACTGAGTGGGTTAGAACAACAGAAATTGTTTTTTGTAGTTGTGGAAGCTAAAAGATGGAAAATAAGATTGTGGTGGAGCCACGCTTCTTTTTAAATTGTAGAGAATCCTGCCTTACTTCCTTCTAGATGTCCATTGCCAGCACTGTGTGTGGAACTGCATAACTTAATCTCCATTATTACCGGCAGCATTATCTGTGTCCTTATGGGACCACATTCTTTTTTTTTTTTTTTTTTGAGACAGGGTCTCATTTTGTAGTTCAGGCTGGCCCTGAGCTCACTATGGAGCCCAGGCAAGCCTTGAACTCAGCAATCCTCCTGTCTCTGCCTCCTGAGTGCTGGGATTACAGGCGTGAGCCACCACGCCCAGCAGGACCACATTCTTGAGAAAATACCAACCTTATTGCATCAGGGTCCCACTCTACACATAGGCAACTTCGTTTCAGGTCGACTGGAATCAATCACCCTATTCAAATAAGGTTTCATTGTGAAATACCAAAAGTGATGGATCACATATACCTTTTATATAATCTTTTAATCCAACTTGTAATATGAGCCCAAACACATGGGAGTCTAATATTTCAATTATAAAACTTTTGAAGGACCGATATAAATGAAAAAAGAAACTGATTAAATCTGTTAAGGCCTCAAAATTTAAATACTGACCCTACATTAGCATCTTTCAGATATCCTGGTCTTATGTTGACACAAGGAAATAAATGAAGGAGAACTATGGCTTTGCTTGACTTGCTATTTACTCTTAAAATTTTTGTTCTGTAAAATACAAGTTGTGTATTTTTGTCTGGTGATATACAGATACTTTGTTTCATAGAGAATTAGGACATTATGATTGTATTCTTATGGTAAATGCAAAATTTTGTTTTTAGAGAACTATATTAACACATTTGTCAAACATCATAGATAATTCCTTATTTTGCAAGTGACTTTTTTTTTTAGAGAGAGAGAGAGAGAGAGAGTCTTGCTTTGTAGTTCAAGATGGCCCTGAGCTCACTATGTAGCCCAGGCAAGCCTCAAACTTAGCCATTCTCCTGCCTCTGCCTCCTGAGTGCTGACATTACAGGCTTGAGTCACCACGCCCAGCACTGTGGTATGTGGTACTGATTGCTGGTGGGCAAGAGCCACTAGGCCTGGTATTTTTGTATGTGGTTACTGGGGATTGAACCAGGAACCTTGTGCTTACTAGCCAGGCCCTGGAACCACTGAGCTAAATCTCTGGCCCTGCAAGTGACTTTTAAATCAGCTTTACCATTACATAGGTCCCTTTCAATGGTTAATGTTCCATTTTATTTTATTTTTTAAATTGTTTTTATTGATACCTTTTATATATACTTTATGATCATATTCAGTCTTGAGGGTTTGTAGCAGTACATGACACATCTTGATAATCATTTGACCTTTGAAGAGTCTCTGATTTTCCCTAATTTATAAGCTAACATGAGCGTGGGTGGTAGCTGAAAACACAAGCTTTCTGGCTGCATAAACTTCGCATATTTAAATACATTTTTCTTTCACTCTATCCCATAAAGATGATGTTGACAAATATGGATAAATTCCTGAACAAAAGAGTGGTTTTCTTTTTTCTTTTACAGAAGGTATATATTGAATTAAAAAAAAAATCTTAACCTTTTCTAACAGACAGAAGCACGAGTAACATTCATTTATTCTAGGGAGAGATTTCTGTCTTCCAAAGCTAGTAGCAATCTGAAATTTTTAACCAAAGAGAAAAGTATCTCTGTATTCCAACATATGTATAGATATGTGAAGATACTTGAAATGAGCATCGAAAGATGTGTGGGAATGGTCACACATCCCCAGAAAATATATTAGTCATCTTTTTATTGGCACAAGTATAACATATAAAGAACCCACAATTTGAAGGCGTAGAAGTTGACTTCAGCTCATGTGTTTGGAGGCTTCACTCCATGCTTGGGTGAACATTAACAAAATTACTTAGTGCTTAGTGTCCGGGAAGCAGACCTAGGGAACAGTGGCGAGAGGAAGTAGCCTGTGATGATACAGAGTAGCAAAAATAATTCTATGACTCACTGAAAGATATCATGAAATGTTTTTTTTTAATGTTCTATGCGGCTCCCAAACCAGTTAATTTTATAGTTAAGCTTATCACAGATATATAGCCCTTAATAATCAGATAGATCCTCAATAGACATTTATATTGTACTTTATGGAATATGTATGTGTTTAAAGCTATATTAGTCTATAGCTATGTATTTGTGACAATATTACATAATATAATATGTATCTTAGCTTTTCCAACATTACACATTAACAATGCATAAATGTTTTCCTTAGTCTGAGTGTTAGACTCATTCAACGTTTGTATGTTAAAATTTTAACATTTTGGGCTGGAGATTTAGCTCAGTGGTTCTGGCGCCTCCCTCACAAGTGCAAGGTCCTGAGTTCAATCCCGGTAACCACATACAATGCTGCAGGTAGTGACTCACGCCCACCAGCAATCAATACCACATACCACAGTGCAGGGCATGGTGGCTCACGCCTGTCATCCCAGCACTCGGAAGGCAGAGACAGGCAGATTGCTATGGAGCCCAGGGCCAGCCTGAACTACAAAGCAAGACCCTGTCTCAAAAAAAAAAAAAAAAAGAACATTTTGTATGACAGATCTGAGCTCTCACCAAATTCACTTTTCAACAGTTTTGTTTCTATGCTATAAATATACTATTTACAACTACTGGGTATTTTCAAAAAAAATTGTGAACCTCTATCATTTGCTATTTTGGAGAGCCCTCAAAAATCACCTTTAACTATCTGTTCAAGGAAAGATAGGCTTTTCTAGAAAGTGTCTAAACTCTCCAACTCTCAATGTTATTACTGAGTGTCATTACTTATTGTCCATAGCCATTCACACTTTTGAATATTGATACCATTTCCATGTATCAATTTCCTTTCTTAGCCCCTAGAAGTTGTCATGACAAAACACAATATATCTGGTGGTTTAGAAATAGCATGAATTTACTTTTCATGTTACTGGAGACTAGGAGGTTATATACCAACATGTAGGTAGACTGCTAAACTGAGCTTCTGGAAAATATTTCATCCCTCCTGTCTGTTTCAACATGTTGAAAAGGAATAGTTACCTCTCTGAGGTCTCTTTGTGAGAGAATTAAATCCATCATAGACCAAGTATACAGTTGATTAGAATTAGAAACAAACTTAACATTTCTCTCACTTCATTCCAGTCGTATGCTCCTCGGCCCAAACCAGGGCCACTTCCCACAGGTTCAGACGTGATTCAGAGAAGCAGTGATACACTGACGGCCTCAAACCAAAAACTGCTTACATTTACGTGGTACCATGTGCATTAGTCCACGAGATGTGCAATTTGGAGGAATAATTGCCTCCATAGACATTTTAAAGGAAGCCCAAGAGCCCTGAGGCACAAGCAGAGAATTGTTACAGAGATGGGGCCACTTGAGAGACTGCGCTATCAGAGGGTGCCCAGAACACTGGGAGTGGATCTGCTTCAAGCCTCAAGACCTGTGAAGCCTCCGAGAAGGTACCAGCCTAGGTCAGCACAGCCTTTGACCATTTCTGTGCAGCATGAACTCTGTCTGGTAAAGTCATAGAAGTGGTTCTGATTCCCTAGTGATCCACCCTAAAGAGTATAACAGACTCAGTCTTCACTTCGAAAAGATGACCACTATGATTTAATAATTTGGAGGCATTTGTACTTAAGATCTTTCATTTTCTTTACTGTTTCTTCCTTTTAAAATGGAAGTTTTCCATCATTTCTCTTTATCACTGTCATTTGGAAATCCATAAAATGTTTGATTTTTATAAGTTCACAACTGGAAAATATTTTCCTTCCAAAGGAATTGTATATAGAATTTCACCCATACCTGATTTCAAACCATACTCTACATTTTAGGTATCTTTGTAGTTATGAAAACATAGTTATTGGTCTAAAAATGAATTTATTTAAAAAATCTATATTACAGTGATCAAAAGTTAAAATGTTAAATAAACTTTGATAAATATATAGCTGAAATCCACATTTCACACTGAGGAAATCAGAGATTTTATTTAGAAAAAAAGGTATTGTAAAAGGAATTTAACATCTATAAACCAGAGTTTTGTTTTGCGTAAGGCACCGATCAACTTAACATTTCTCATAAATAATGAAGTTGATAGTAAAAAAACGTGTTTGACTGATATTTTAATTGTGTTATCAATAAAAATGGGGACACTGAAATAAATGGCTAGAAGAAAATGTACAGATAGTTGAAATTAATCAAAACATTCCAAGGAGTTTTTAATAAAGAATGCTGTATTGAAATGAATCTGTGAACTACTAATAAGTATGAACGTTTTGACAGTTTAACATATACTTGTGTCTTGCCCTTTCTCTGCTCTGGAGAAGATTAGGAAACCAATAGCCTGAAATCAGAGAGAAAACCACCAGTAATACAGCCACTGAAGTTACCAAATGGGTAGCACATAGCAACCTTCTAATGATCAGTATTTGAACCAATAAATTCCAAAGCCAAATTCATATTTCATCAATCTGAGGTGAATTTTCCAGGAGGAAATTTGTTGATAAAAATAGTTTCAGATGGTTAATATTACAGAGTCCTGAGCTAACAGGCAAACATTGGTCAAACATCTGGCTAAAAACAAGGAACAGCTGGGGAAGGAGATGTTAAGTGTCTTTTAATAGCTTAGATACAACCCTTGGTACTGAGAATGCCATACACAAGTGTCAGTCTGAGTGCTTGGCTGATGACTTCAGGGCTACTGTGTTATACATATAGATGGCAAATCTTATTAGTAGAAGATTATAAGGAAATCACTCTAAGATCATCATCTATCCTCTAAATTACTCAAGCAGATGACTGACTGACAATATGATCATAAGCAATATACAAACAACATAATTCAGTAAAACTGTTCAAACAAATAACAATTGGTAGATTTTATTTCTGGAATTTTTAAATTACATTTTATTTGACATATATAATTTCAGAAGTTGAAGATTGTACAAAACATATTTTCCTTATGTAGGAAATGAAGTATTGGATAAAATCTGGCATTAGGAACCCAGATAGTATACATTCTAGGAAAAAACAGTGAATCAGGAAGACATGTCTAAAGTACTAACTCAAGCTAAAACCTTATCATATCAATTACAGGCTATGGGTAAAGAGGTGGAATTTATTAAAACATAACTGCATGGTAATTCAGAAGTTAAAATTAATGTCATGGAAGAGTTCTGGATCCATTTCATTTAAATGAATACATAAAAGTTGAAGATAGTTCACTTGAGGTTATTCATTCTAAGACACAGAAATACAAACAGTAAAGAAAAATTAACAGGGATAAGGAGAACGAACAAACACCATGCACTATCCATGTATCTATCACAAGGACAAACGACTTGACACTGACAGTTTCAAGGAAGCAAGATTTATTTTGGCTAATTGTTTTCAGAGGATTTAGTCCTTGTGTGGTTGAGCTCAAAACAGAAATAACATAAAATAAATATAAGGTGGTAGAAAGATGTTTAGCTTATGGCAAAAATGAATAAGAAAGAGAAGAGAAAGGTTAGGGAAAACTAGAGACCACTTTCTCTCCCCTCAAAAACCAAAACCAAAATGGGATTCATTTTTCTGACCAGATCTTACCTTCTAACATCACATTCACCTGTGAATTCATTAGCACATTGATCTTCTGATGAGTTTTGCAGCCCCATGATCCAATAACCTTCAGATACATAAGACTTTTGGAGGACATTTCAGTCCCTGGCCCCTAAAGGCTCATCCCATCTCTTTAGACAAAATAAATTTAGTTTGTCTCTAAAAAATGTCCTTGCTATTGAGACTCAAGGCAAATTCTTCACTTTGACCCTCTGTAAAAATCAAAAGGAAAGTTAAAGATTTCTAAAAAAATAATAGCACCATAGAAACAGGTAAATCTTTCCATCTCAAAAAGGAGAGAGAGAGAGAGACAATAGAACAGAAAGGAATCAGAACAACAATGACCAAAAAAAAAAAGAAGAAAAAGAAAGAGGAAGAAAGAAAGAAAGAAAGAAAGAAAGAAAGAAAGAAAGAAAGAAAGAAAGAAAGAAAGAGAAAGAAAGAAAGAAAGAAAAGAAAGAAAGAAAGAAAGAAAGAAAGAAAGAAAGAAAGAAAGAAAGAAAGAAAGAAAGAAAGAAAGAAAGAAAGAAAGAAAGAAAGAAAGAAAGAAAGAAAGAACAAGAAAGGCCAAGCACCCAAGCACAGAAGCACAGCAGGGAAAACAGCAAATCTAGCTCCATATCCACCATGTAGGGGAGGCTGTAGTGATATGAAGTGATCTCTGAAGGGTTTAGGCAACTTCATCCTTGATTTCACTGAGCTCACTGCTTGTGACTTTCTTCAAAAGATGTTCCATACTGTTCTCATTTCTAAGTTACTGGAGACTGCTGAATGTATGGCTTCATTCACAAAACTTCTCCTTCTTCCCTCCAGTGGTATATTGCCTTATCTTCCTGGCAGTTCTTCTGAATTTTGGGTGAAGGCCTAGCTGACCCCACAGCTCTTGAGTTCTGCATAGCAGTCAAACCAGTACCTTGTCAAGGACTCTAAATTGGCACCAGTACGAGCAGTAGTCAGACTCCCTCAGGGGATGACTGAAGGGATCTCAGAGTGTGTGGAAGGCCAAGTAAGGTAAAATTAATCCGGGAAACAGATTATCTAAGCAGAGCTTCTTGAGTCAGATTTGAGGTTTTTCTCTTCTAAAAGGAAAGTTTACATTTTACACTATAAATCTCTGATGGATTGGTGTGGGGATCACACTATTTATGAAGCCCAAAGTAGGCTGTAGAGTTAATCCAACACTGGCTTGTTTTGAGAATTGAGTCCAGCTAAAGCTTATGTGTTGAGATCAAAGTAATTTATTCTCACAATTAAAAGTCCACTCCCACAATTAAACTAAATAGGAGACAAAGCTCTATTTACAACTCTATATTTTGTATATTCTGTTCTTAATTTAAAAATGCTTTGTTTTGTCCTTAGAAGCCTCATTTTCATCAGTACCCATAGTAACTATATGACTGCACATCCTTACATATAGTTTTCCTTTAGCAAACAGTTTGCCTTTAACTCAGTTGATTATGAATAATAGTCAGTGACTGACTGACTGATGCCCTTGCTGGATTAGCACCACTGGTTGTCCTAGCTTCTCGATGACTGTCTTTCTTTTTCTTAGCCTTATGCTAAGCTACTGCAGATGGTAGACAGGGTCTTGCTGATTTCAGAGGTACATTCATTTTTCCTTTTGTAGTAATGCAAACTACTTACACTTTTCAGAGAAATATGTAAAAATAGCTAAGAATTAAACGAAGAAACACCTAACATCACTGGTCATTCAAGAGATGCAGATGAAAACAACACTGAGATTTCATTTCACTCTTCAAAGAGCCACTTTTTTGAAATTAGCCAGAAAGAAATGCTGGCAAGTCTGTGCAGAAAAAGGAACCCTTCTCCACTGTTGGTGGGAATGTAGACTGGTACAACCACTATGGAGATTACTGTGGAGATTCCTCAAAAAACTAGGATTAGAGATTCCATTTGATGCTCCTATTGATCTGCTAGGACCTTATGCTTGCCAGGAAGACTCTGGAATCACTGAGCTAAATAAATCCCCAGCCCATATTGTCTTCCTTAAGAGTGTTAGACATGTTTGAAATCAATGGTGAAGCTTGTGACATTTTGCAAACACACTAAATTCGCCAAATTATATAGTACATTTTGAAAAACTAAATTTTATTATCTGTGTACTACATTTCAATTTAAAACAAATAATAATGCTGATATATTTTTCACCAAAAGTCAAGATCAAGTTACATCTCCATTAAGACCTCTATTATTTAATTTTACATTTAAAAATGATCCTGGAATCCTAAACATTATGTTCTGTGTTATGTGGTAAATAAGTAGATGTAGTAGTTACTTTCATTCTGAAAGATGCACTTGTGAAATACGATTGACTTTATGTTTCTAAAATGTAGAGCCCATGATTGTCTCAAATGAAGGAAGACATAGGACAGGAGCTTACTAATCTAAACACAAACACTCACTGTTCTCTGCTTCTACAATAGCTCTGAGATAAGTGGCATTTACATGAGGATCTTTTATTTGACAAGTAAAAACAAATTCCTCTACTGTACTAGAAAAAATAAGTTTAACACCTTCCAGTGTCACATTTTTAAAAACATAGCATTTTTACTGTATTCTCTGATATTCATATAGGCTTTCAGCATGAAAGAAACAGATAAATGTGAAACTGAAGAGTTTACATTAATGAAACACGAGGTGCTCCTTGGTGTAATTTCTGAAAAGTGTTCAGTCTGAATATATTTTACTACTCATATTTAACACATTAGAAAAATTTCTTTAGAAATATTTTTTTAAAATTTAATTTAATTTGTTGGTACATTATATGTACACATAACAATTACACTCCACATTGAGAATTTGTACCAGTATATGACACAACTTAATTCTCATTTTTCCCCTTCCCCTACCCAACCTACAACCCCTCACACAATTTAATGTTTTAATTCTCTTAAATTAAGTGGAAGCTGCCTGCTTGCAATTATGTAAATAACAAAGTATTTCATTGATATTTCATTGATTTATTATTTTCTTTAGATTTAAAATTTTTAGATAATAATTCCAAGTGACATATCAGGACTCTTCTAGCTCTTATGTAATATAAGCAGTTTAATAAAAAATGTTGCTAGTGAAATTACAGACCTTCAAAAAGAAATTTTCATGATTAATATATTATACCTCTCACACATTATTCTATCTAAAATGTTGAATGGTTTCTAAATAATATAATACTTTTAACATCAATGCAATTAAAGTTTAGGTTAATACTGTGCCAGAAATAATAATATATGATATAGTGACCTCATGCCATCAGCAAACATCTTCATAAAATACATCTCATGCCAAACTACAGCACTTCTCTCAAACAGAAAGTTACAACAATCTCTGAGTTTATTTCCTGCATTCGTATTTGTCCTTCAGCATTTCCTACTGTACAACGAAGGTCATCTCCACTAAGAATCCTGAGCGTCAGTGTATGAGTATGCCAATGCCTCACTAAATATCAACTATTGACTTCCCATTTCTGAATAAAAAACATTTCCTATGACCTATAAGGATAAATACCACTGAGCTTCCTGTTGAGTTTGATTTTATACATTACCTTGTTCAATATCTGTGTAATTTCCTTGGCCACATTGAACTTATTCCTATATATCCACATATTCTGACACTATTCCTTCTCTCTGGACCAGTTTTCCTTGCATAGCTGTTGGAGTCATAGGAAGTGACTCCTCTGAAAAACCCCACTACTCTAGGTTTATAAAGCCAATTTTTTGTTTGTTTGTTTTGTGGCAGGATCTTACTTTACAGTTCAGGCTGGCCCTGAACTCACTTTGTAGCTCAGGCAAGCCTTGAACTCAGCAATCCTGCTGCTTTTGCCTCCTGAGTGCTGAGTGCGTGAGCCACCACGCCCAGATAAAGCCATTTAAAAAAAAGAAAACTAAAATTTATGTCAATGTGGAATATTTCTAACACACACAAAAGACTTTCACTCCTTTCTTTCTTTGCATATGGATTTACAATTTATTAGCTTCTAGGAATGTAGGTGGGAAACCAAGTCTACCATAGTTTGCTTTCGTACTATAATATGAACATCATACATTTTCTATGTAGCTTTTGAATGACTTTGAAAACCTGCTTAAGATGATATCTTAGTTGCTTTTCTCTTGTTGCTAAAACAAAATACCTGGCACCCCAAACTAAAGGAGGAAAAGTTCATTTAGTTCACAGTTTGTAGTCAGTTCAGTCCATAATCTAATCCACTGGATTCAAAGCAGGTGACATGCCAGAGGGACTTCATGGCAGCCAGAAGGCAGCAAAGCAGGAAAGGAGTTTATTAGCCTCTTCTGGTCCCTTTTTTTTGTCTTTTTTTTAATTGAATTCTTTATTGGTACAATTTATATACATCTCAAAATCACATATAACATTGGGAAATTTGTACCAGTATATGCCACAAGTTAATTCTCATTTTTACCCATATCCCTACCCACTCCCCCCTCCTCCCCCCTTTATACATGCTCTTTTATTTTTCTTTCTGTATCATATTTATTCCTTCCCCTCATCA
>PVIC010027194.1:0-24022 GCA_004025085.1 Thryonomys swinderianus
CTTTTTCTACTTTAAGGTAGCTTTTTTTTCATATATATACACAAAGCTATAAATCCTCTCTAGGCAGTGTTTCACTCTACCAGATTTTTAAATTTTTCCTTTGTATTTAACTCAAAATATTTTCAAATAAATCAAAGTATATGGGTCAAAGAATATACTATGTATTACTTAGAAGTATGTGATCTAACCTCCTGTATATTAGGATTTTCCAGCTACCTTTCTGTTTCTAGTTTAATTTCATCATGGTTTGACTGCATAATCTTATGACTTGTGTTCTTTTAAATTCAATGTGTTTTATGGCCAGAACAAGGTCTTGGTGAATATCCCATATGAGCTTGAGAATATGCCTTCTGCTGTTTGGTGAAGTGCTCTACATACATCAATTACATCTGGTTGCAAGATGGTATTGTGTTCAATCTTGTCCTGACTTGCCCCCTTTGAATGTTACCACTTCTGAGATGTTATAGTCCCCAAATAAAATACTGAGTTGATCCATATCTCTGCAAATCTCTCCTTACATATTTCGATGATCTATAGGTATCTACGCACTACAGATGTCAAGAGCTAACTTTTTCTATATAATGACCCTCTTTCTCTTATAATTTTCCTTTCTGTTAAGTCTGCTTTGATTCACAATTTTGATTAGCATTAGTAGTATTTTACCATTCTTTTTTGTGTAGTGATTTTCTTGTAGACAATATATAGTTGTCTTGTTTTTTAATCTATTCCAATAATCTTTGGGTTTTAGCATATTAATGCCATTCACACTTAAGAGACTGTTGATATTGTTGGGTTAATACCTACTGCAATTATTTTCTTTTTATCAACTTAGTTTGTTTTGTCTTCTATACTTTTTCTGACTTTCATTTGAATTGAGCATTTTATATATCATTTCTTAGTGTAAGTTTTTTTCCCACTTTTGTTAGTAGTTGCCCTAGAGTTAGCAATATATATATATTTACAACTACTCTAATTCCCTTTCAAATAACATATACCACTTTAAGGGTACCACATGTAGAACAGAATTATTTTCAATTTAACTCATCTCCCTTAGAACATGGTATCTATCATTCATTTCACTCATTTGTACACTATAATCACAGAACACACTGTGGCTATTGAGTAAACTATTCTGTCATATCACTTCAAAGTGATGCATGAAGACAAAAATTGTGCATATGTAATGCCAGGCAAGGTGGCTCTTGCCTATAATCCCAGCACTCAGGAGGCAGAGGCAGGAGGATTGCTGAGTTCAAGGCTTGCCTGGGCTACATAGTAAGTTCAGGGCCAGTCTGAACTATAAAACAAGACCCTATCTCAAAAAAAAAATTTTTTTTAAAGTGTATATTTATGGTTAGCATGTACATACATTGTGTAATGTTTAAATTGGGGTAAACATCTTGTCATTTACCATTTTATGGTAAAAATATTCAAAACTCTTCTAGCATAATAGTATGTTTACTTTCACTTTCTTAATATTATTCCTTTATATAGATTCAAATTTTTTTTTTTTTTTTGAGACAGGGTCTCGCTTTGTAGTTCAGGCTGGCCCTGAGCTCACTATGTAGCCCAGGCAAGCCTCGAACTCAGCAATCCTTCTGTCTCTGCCTCCCGAGTGCTGGGATTATAGGCATGAGCCACCACGCCCGGCAGATTCAAATTTCTAATACCATTCTCCTTAGTCACTTTCTAATATTTCCTGCAAATCCAGGCCTACTGATGACAAATTCCTTCAATCTTAGTTTGGGAGTTGTTTTGCTTGGTGGTGGGTGCCATGTTGGGGACTTAACTCAGAACCTTGTTCATGCTAAGCTTAAGACAAACATTCTGCCACTGAGCTACATTTTCAACCCCATTTCTCCTTCTAATGGATATTTTTCATGAAGAGAATTCTAGGCGCCCCCCAACACTGAAATGCATCTTGCATGGTTTCTAAAATATAACATTTTATTTTTCCTTTGGCTTTTTTCAGGATTTTGTCTTTAATGTCCTACCACTTGAATAAATACCTAATTGTAAGTTTGGGGTCTTTTACCTCTCTTGGTTTTCTGAGCTTGCTCAGTCTGTAGTTTGGTGCCTGACATTTCGAGAATTCTGTCATTAATGCTCAAATTCTTGTTTCTTTTGTATTTCCCATTATGTAACGTATTTTGTACTGTGTCACAGTTGTTTGGTTTCATTAAATTTTTCAATGCTTTTTCCTTTTTTCACTTAGCACATATCTACTCTTTTAGCACACTCAGCTCTATTCTTTTCTCCTTACAAGGAGATCTAAAAACTCTTCATTGTTCTAGGGTTCTTGGAGGGTCCCTTTTAGATGGGACCCCCTTGAAATTTTTAATTAAGATACTTGTCAAAGATGGAACATATCCTAAGTATACAACATGATATCCCCACAGAGTATTATTATTACAAATTAACATAACCATCACCATCCCCACCTGAGCTTTACTTACTCGACCACATTAAGCCTCTAGCAACTTATCAGTTATAGTTCAGGTTTTCCTACCAGCGTATTGGCTCTCAGAGGCTTTACTTCTTGTGGATTTTGCTGCAGTTGTTAGCTCATTTAGCTTTCTACTTGTTGAGAGAAAAGACAACTTCAGTCTCCTTAAATGAGTCAGAAACCAGAAGTCTTCTTTTTTGCTCTAATAACATAGAATATGTACTTAGTAATGTCTACCTCGCTAAAATTTTCACAAGTCACTACAGTTGACATGCATGTATATTTTTTTTCTAAAGAAATGCAACACAGAAAATATCTAGATTTTCCAAGGACACGGATATTTTTGAGTCTAGGATACAGAAAAACATCTGAAGGCAGAATCATGCCAACCATCCTATAAAAGATAATTATGATAACTTTTACATTTACATGTAATGTAGGATCTTGAAAGCAAATGCAATTTGGCTACAATACTTGTGACTCCTTTGTTCTCTGGATTCACTGAAGTTGGCCAGTTGGCTAGACAGGGGCCTGCTCTCTCATTTACCTCTGCACACACAGTTCCAATTACAGTAGTAGCTCCCAGAGCTGATGTCCGTGACAAGGTACAGCTTCAAGGTCCAAAGAACACTGAGCTGGACATGGTCCCCAGTTCCACTGAGCTACTTGTTACGTCAGGATTTCTGTAAACCCCTAACTACAGTCCTTATCTAAGATATAAGTTGTATTAGTATTTTCTCTGTAAACTTGAAAAATACCCAAACAAACATAAAAACAGGTAATTAATGCAAACTTAAGCCTTAAATCTGAA
This sequence comes from Thryonomys swinderianus, assembly GCA_004025085.1. Taxonomy (NCBI): domain Eukaryota; kingdom Metazoa; phylum Chordata; class Mammalia; order Rodentia; family Thryonomyidae; genus Thryonomys; species Thryonomys swinderianus. The sequence continues at coordinate 3,258 of PVIC010027194.1, forward strand.
ATGTCTGTGGCTTTGGACTTGCATTTAGTTTAAAGAGCTAAGCAAGAAACAGCTGACATTTATGGTGGTTACAATATATGGTTTACCACGTTGTGGGTTTGACTTAGCTTTCACCAGGATCCACTAGTCTGCTTTCCCTAGTGAGCCTATTTCAAACAGCATAAGGCAGATACTGTAGTTTCAAATGGAGGCAATACAATGAGGCAGGAAGAAGATTGACTAAGGAGTCAGAAGACCCATGTCCTAATTTCAACGACAACATGATCCTGCATGACTAACCTACTTTACTTAAAAATAAGGAACAGGACAAATCAAATTAGTTCAGTTTCTTAATACACTACTGACCTTTTAAAAAACAAAAGTCAAAATCCAAACAAGCAAAACCAGAGAAGTGGAAAAGTTACTGAGACTGTCATGGCAAGTTTTCAAAGGTCCCAAAGGAACACGTAATTCTCCTGACAACTACCCCAAAGGTGTGGCAAATTAAAACTTACCCTCTGCTACAGCAATTTGGGTTTTGATAGCTTCTCCTTATCCACACAAAAGCTAAATGTTGGAACCCACTGCGATTCCATCTTCTTTCTATCCTATTGCTATCTCCATGAGAATCTTTGTTTCAATTGCCATCTTTATGCTGGATCATGTTTCCAGGCTTAAGTTTCTCAGTGCCACTGTATTCAGTTACTTTGTTGACATCTCCACTCATGTCCAGAGGTACTAGAGCACATCTTCTCCCCATCAAACTGCAAGTACCTCGTCCTCCTCCAAGACACCTTAATATTGTAAATATGACTAATGATTAAACCACTAATCTTTTACTTTATTCAACTGTCAATTCCTACCAGTATTCCTCCTAAGATGCTCATAAACAATTACTTCTCTCCACCCTAAGCGTTAGTCTAATCAAAGCCACTGTTATTTGTCTTCTGGATTACTCTAGCAATTTCCTATCTAGCTTTCTGCCTCCAGTTTTAATTCCCTTCAACCCATTTTTCACAAAGTAACCACAATTATTTTCTTAAACACAGACACCAAAGAATTCCCAGAGTACATTTAAACATATTGTGCATAGGACTAGAAAAGTTATCTTCCTGTTAGAGTTAGGAATACACTTGCTCCTATGTATCTGAACATTGGGGTTCATGTTTCTAAGATTAGATGGAGTATTAGGGTGGGTAGGGGAATGGGAAAAAATGAGAATTAAATTGTGTCATATACTGGTACAAATTCCCAATATCAAGTGTGATCATGTTTATGTATATACAATGTACCAATAAAGATAAAATTTTTTTAAAAAAGGAATAGAGTTGGTAATGGATATAACTGAGAATTGGGGCTCACATTCTAGAGTTAACAATAGAGTTTTAGACTTTAGGATAGAGTTGGTGTGGATATAACTCATTATTGAGGTTTGCATTCCAAAGCTTGGACCAAGGTATTAGTTTTAGGGATACAATTGGTCTGTATAAATTTGAGTAATGGGGTCCGATTTCTCAGGTTTAGGTCAGGGTTGGTATTAATTTAGGGACAGAATTGATATTGACAACTGGCATTTTAGGGTTAGGATTGAGGTTAGGGTTATTATTAGGGTTACATATAGAGCTGGTGTGTATTTATCTGAATACTGGGGTTCACTTCTAAGGACAGAGTTTGGGTTAGGTTGACTAAGAGAGTTAGTTATAAAGTTGTCGATATAACAAGTTACTGAGGTTCGGATTCCAGGGGCTCTATTATAGTTATGGATGCATTTGGTCTCTATATATCTGAACCTTGGGGTTTACATTCCAAGGTCACTGTTGTTAGGGATAGATTTAGTATTAGATTTAGGGATACTGTTGGTCTGTACATATCTTAGCATTGGGTTTCAATTTTTTTATTGGTACATTATATATACATATTAGAATTACACTCCACATTGACAATTTGTACCAGTATATGATACAACTTAATTCTCATTTTCCCCCTCCCCTACCCACCCTACTTCCCCTCTACACCCCTATATACACAAGCATTGTTTCCTTTTTTTTGTTTTTTTGAGACAGGGTCTCGCTTTGTAGTTCAGGCTGGCTCTGAGCTCACTATGTAGCCCAGGCAAACCTCAAACTCAGCAATCCTCCTGCCTCTGCCTCCCGAGTGCTGGGATTACAGGCGTGAGCCACCACGCCCAGCATTGTATGTGGTTACCGGGATCGAACTCAGGACCTTGCGCTTACGAGGCAGGAGCCAGAACTACTGAGCTAAATCTCCGGCCTTAGGTTTAGGTTTCTGCTGGTCTGTATATATGCACTGGGCTTTTCTAAGTTGAGGCTTATGGTTAGGGTTTGTATTATGGTTAGGGAGTTAGTGGCATACAACTCAGAATTAGAGTTCACTTTCTGAACTTAGGAATAATGAGTTAAATAAACACCAACTCCATCAGTAACTCTAATACTAACCCTAATCTAATCTAAAAAGTGAACCCCAATACCCTCTTACCCAAACACTATCCTCAATCCTAACCGTGGAATGACAGTGATTTATAGCCACACCAACTCTATGTATCTCTACTACCCTGCTGTAATCCTAACCTTAGAAAGTGAACTCTAATATTCATATATATATATATATATACACCAACTTTATCTCTAACTGTACTATCTCCAACTCTAACCTTAAAATGCCAACCCTAATAATGCTATATCCACAGCAACTCTAAGACTAACCCTAAGCGTATCAAGAATCCCACAGTGCAAACCTCAATACTGTTATATCCACACCAGCTCCATTCTTTAATACTCTTAGAATATGAATCCCAATGTTCAGATAGGTAGAGATCAAATATATCACTAGCCTTAATAGTAACTCAACCTCTAAACCTAGAATATGAACCCCAACAGTTATATCCATGGCAACTCTATCCCTAACTCTATTAACCCAAATTTTAGAAAGTAAACCCCAATATACATACACAAAACTCTATACCTAATCCTAACAGTAACCCTATTAATAACCCCAACCTTAACTCTACAACATGAATCCCATTTATATCCACAATTCTATCCCTAATTCTAATACTGACTCTAATCATAAGCTTAGACAGCTTTATCCCTTATCTAAATACTAACACTGAACTTCACATTAGAATGTGAACCCCACTGTTCATATATAGAAACCAACTGTATTCCTAATACTGTACTGACCCACACCCTAAAACTGCATTCCCATACTCAGATATATACACAGCAAATCTATTTCTAAGCAGGTATAACTTTAGATACTGAATCCCAAATATACACGCCAACAGTATACCCAAAACCTAACCCTGGAATCTGAACATCAATAATCAGTTATATCCACACCAATTCTATCCTTAAGTCTAATATTATCCCTAGAATGTGAACCCTAATATTCAGTTATAACCTCACCTCTACTCTTAATATTAACTCTTAATTTAACATTAAAATGTGAATCCCAATGTACAGAGATATACAGACCAACTACATGCCTAACCTTAAAGGTTACCTTAACCCTACAAACATAACCTAACCCTGTATCAGATAACTCAATGTTATATATCCACACCAACTCTATCCCTAATTCTAATACTAATTCCAACCCTAAACTTAAGAAACTGAACCCCAATATTCAGATAAATACACACCAACTCTATAAGACTAATAGTAACCTATCCCTAACCTCAATCCTAACCCTAGAATGCCAGTACCAATAATGACTTGTATCAACACCAACCCTGACACTAATCCTAATCTTAGAAAGTGAACTTCAGTACTCAGTTATATACACAACTTATCCCTAACCATAATACTAACCTTAACCTTAGAAATTGAATTCCATTACTCAGAAGATACAGATCAAAAGTAGACTAAACATAAGACAACCCTAACCTTGGAACGCTGTGATCCTCAGCAATCAGTTATATCCACAACTCAATCCTTACGATCAATATTAACCCTAACCCTGGAACACTAACTCTAGAACACGAACCCTAATACTGTTATACCTATAACAGCTATATCCCTTATCTTAATTATACCTATACCAGCTCTATCTTTTATCTTAATACTAACCCTAAACCTAACCTTAGAATGTGAACCCTTAGGTTCAGATATATAGAGATCAATTGTATCTAGGCCTAATCCTAACAGTAGCCCAGTTAACTCAAGTTTCTGTTGTATAAGATCTCCTTTAATATCAAATTTTTTGTTCTTGTGAAATACTGCAAAACAAATCATTTTGTCAGTAACATGTCTTTTCCTCCCAGGTATCCTGCATTGAATTTTTATCTTTGTTTACCATGATATCTTAAAACAAGTGAGGTAGGGGATACTTTCTTAAAGACCACATACATACACTCTCTCTATAACACACACACACACACACTCTCTCTCTCTCTCTCTCTTTCTTTACAGTGCATGAAGAAAAAACACTCTTAAGCCAGACAAGAGACTTACAGAAGGGAGAATTATTTCTACCAACACTGTCTCCATTATGGGGCAGTCTTCACTACAGGATACAACAGTAAACTAAGCCCATTCCCATAAATCTGGAGTTTCATAAAACATATACAATAATACTGAAGTACATTACTTGACTATAATACTTGTAGCATGTTTTTGCACATTTAGTTTTCTGTACCTGTTTCAGTTTTCTACAGGATTAAATGGTAATGAGTTATTTCATTTCCATATTTTTTGTGGTTTCATAACAGTAATTAACTTCTAAGTACATACACCCTTAGAATTTTAAAAGACTTACTGGTGGAACACTTATAAATTCATTACTTATATTGAACAGATTAATATACTTACTAGTAAGATATTTTTTATGTTCAAAATAGCTGATAATATAAATAAGTGAAAAGTACAACATTTGAAGGCTCTTTATGAGTTTTAGTCTTGAATCATAATTCAGACTAGACAGGAATTTAAGAGAGTATAAACCTTGTTAAATGTAAGTGAAAATGTGATCTTAAAAACTGAAATCATTAAACACTTTGTGGTATTCTTACATAGCAATTATAAGACAACCTTCTGAACTACATTGAGTTTTTTAAAAAAAACAGCAAATGAAAAATTATACATTAGTATACTTTTCTATTAAATGCTAATATTAAGATAAGTAAATTATTTGAGCCATGCATTTAACATTTTCTTTATTACAGGACAAGAACTAGATAGCTGGACAGAGTTATTGAATAATTTCAAAATCATGAAAAGAAAAATTATAGAGATGGTTAATACAAATGCCCCTTGTATATTAACCTGAATCAGACCACTTAAGGTTAAAATTCTCCATATAAATGACACCAGGAATGATAAAAGGTAAATTAGGCAACACAAGAAATCTAAGATGGTCAATGATAGAGCACCTATAGTCTTGAATTACATTTCCAAAGTGAGATGATCGTTATGAGTACCGATTTATATACAATACTTATAATTCCATTTAAATGTTACTCCACTGCCAAAAGGATTATTAGAATGGACTTTTAATAATTCACACAAAGACTGAATCTCCACATTAGTCAAACTAGTACCACTACAAAAGTGAAGAGGGGAAAAACTTTCTCAGGACTTACTCCCATCTGTCAAAAATTTGATATAATTATGATTTTGTTAGAATATGCAATTTTACTGCCATCTGCCAAGAAAACAAAACTTTCACAATAAATCTACAAATTAAGATGTTAATGAACATTACCCAAACATGGGATGTCGATACACTGTTCAAACTTTAAAATCTGTCACTTGATAGCTTTGTCCTGACAAAGCTAACTGCGGAAACTACTTCTACCAAATCTGAGAAAATTCTGAATCTGAAATGTTAACTCCAGAGGAGTTAAGGTCTTGATCACAAACAGGAATTTACATTCAAAAATGTTTACTTAGGATGTATAATGTCAGTGCGAAAACAAACGTGCCTTACAAGAAAGCATTTTGGAGTAATAACAATCAACTCCAATTTTAAAAAAATCCAAAAACCTCTCATTTTTAACTTGTTACAGTTAAAAATAAATCTTGAAATGTTTCCTCAGGTTAGTGTTGCCAGAAGGCAGTCTACAAAATAACAGAAGAATTGATGTCTATTTTACAAATTGTCATTTTCTTAACATTGACAATCCCCCCTTAGATAACAAATCAAAGTCATAACTCTTATGTATGGAAATTCTCAGAGACTAATAAACCAAAGATTGTCAGACTTTTTCTAATTGCCTCAGAAGCCTGAATTAATAAAAAATAAAAAAAAACAGGGGAAAGGGCTGAGTTAAGATATTTGGTATGCTATCTTATCCTCAAGTATAGGCAAAAGATGACCTTGATAGATTTCACAAATTTCTTCTATTTCTCTTCAATTAGGCCATTTGCTTTCTAGTTTTAAAAACAAAAAAGTGACCACATAAACAGATTTTCCTGAGACAGTTCTGACACAAAGATGTCAGCTAAAAATAATTGTCCCACTTTATAAACTTGTTACCCAATCTTATTCATAAAAATCATGAATTTTGTAAGCTGAAATTTGAACTCAATACATGTAGCTCACACAGAAGTGAAAAACAAAATAATATAACAAAAATCATCACAGAAAAAATATATAAATTGTAATGCAGGAGAATTAAAACTTCAAAATCTGCTCATTATCATCCAACTTTTAAGGTAAGTACAAATTAACATTTTGTGCATTATTTTTCAAAACTTTTTTGCCCACTACTATTTTCAGTAGTACCTGTCAAATCTATAAATTAGTATTTCCCCTTTCTGTATAAAATAACCATTTGTAATTTTAAAAAGTATTAAGCTGTCATAAAAGGGCTGTTTGCTGTTACCATTACCATTTTACTGCTAGAGATTAATGGAAAGTGAAGTCAGTGTTTTCACACTATAACACTTTGATATTTTGTTTTCTCAGAATCTGGTTTTCTTACGAATCTCAGGGAAAAACTAAACATTTTTTAAAGAAAGGAAAATTTTTGGATATGCCAAACAGTCCCATAGTATTTTGGGGGGGGGAGCAAATCAAAAATGCCAAAATTAGTTTATGTGTGTCACCCAACAACATTCACTATTTTTTTCAAACTACCTTAAAACATCTTGATTTCATAAGGACATCCTAATTAAGAGTCCATTTTAGTTTCTTGCTTGAAGAACTAATTAAATTGGTGGGCTCACAGAAGTAGCATACACATAGATGTGCTTTATGTATCTTAAATTATTTTTCAAGTAACTTCTCATTTATCTACTGCTTATATGTGGAACCACTTCTACCATGACTGACATTGTTTTGCTCATCTATTACAGGTGAAAATTTAAAAAGGAAGGGAAACTAAATTACTTTAAAATGACGTTTACTTTCATTTAAAAAAAATAACCACCTTTTTTATCAGGAAAAGACAATAGGCTACCACCCTTTAAAGTTCAAGTTCTATCATCTTAATATATAATCACACCTAGATTTAAGATTTTTAAAAAACCACACATAGACATAAGCTCAAGATAGAGCTGTAATAAACAAATTCCTTTTATAAACAAAATTTTAACTGAAAAGCCACAGTAGATGGAAAAGAAGAAAGGATATTACTTGGTAAAATCCAGTGACATCTACAATAGTTTTACAGCACATTTAAGCATTCTAGGGTTTTATATCTTCACCTGCCTTTCATTTCTTAGTTGCTCCTTATAAAATTGCCAATTATGAATACAGGTTTGACCTCAAGTCAAATCTTAAATTTAAGTTCCAGAAAAGGCAAAACACTTCAAATTTCTTTCATTATAGTCTTCATTTTTAAAACAGGACTGTTTAGAAGACAATGCCCAACTAAATGGGAGAAAAAGCAGCAATATGTAATTGTACATAATAGTTATTCACTGTATGGAAGTATGTTTTTATGATATACTGAATGCACTTGCTCTGTCCATCTCAATATAAAATGACTTAGACCAACACAACCAAAGTAAGAGCACTACATAAGGGGCACACATTTACAATTTTGCTAGTCTTAAAAGCAGTAAAGAGAAAGAAACTATATCAAATAGTACATGCACATCTTACATAACTTCCATGGAATTTCCAATGGCTTCTATGCAATGTGCCTCCTTTTCCCTAACTGTATTACCAACTACCATGAAAAGAAAGATGAGTTTAAAAGTAATGGTACTGAACTGAATTGTTTGAAGCCAGTGCCCCACAAATGGGGAAAAGTGCATTTAGTTCAGCAGCAATACAGCACAGTGTGAAGATATTGTGCTTAGACACAGATATTCCAGAACTGAAAGATGTACAAGGCAAGTCAAGATATAAAACCATAGTACACTGTTAAATAACCTTGAAACGTACATATATTGCAGTTTTCAAAGAAAGACATTCATTTCATTATACAAGGATAGGGAGAAAAATCCTTAAAGTTACCTATTGTTGTTTATGATATAATAAATACATATCTATATAGCATTGTATATACATATATAGAATGTGTTTATGTATAATTTATTTGCCAAGTTTGTTAGTTTTTGTTGATTTGCAACTTTCAGAAATGAAGAAATCCTTTTTACTAAAATTTCTGTTTCCCCAAGCTTAAGAAAACATATTTACACTAGCAAAGTTTTCAACACCCTAACCCTATCCAAAGACTTACCTCAGAAATTTTGCTCCACAACTCACTGGAGATGGAAAATTAAAGGAATTTTTTATTTTTCACTATATGTTTTCATTTTGCCAGTTGTTTCAATAAGCTAATATCTTAATATTTAAATCAGCGGATGCAAATTCTTTAACAGAGGAAACTAAACTCTAGTTGTGACTAATTAAAACAGAGCAAATCAAAACAAACAAAAAAATCCAGTGATTTACTCTGACTGTAAACAATATATAAAATTTAAATCTCAAATTTCAAAATAAGTTAAAGAAACATTCTACCTTTGGGGCCTATCATATATAAAGATCTGACCATTGGTAAGGGGAAAATGTTTATGAAAAGTTGCAATAAAGTAATTTGCCATTATTTTTTTCAAGAAAAATGTATCTCTAACTATATTACCTCTGCCTGTAAATTTAACATAATTTGTTGGCAATTTTTTAAGCAAACTGGCATATCAGATTATACAACAGAAAAACATCCATCAAATTCAGCAAAGAAAACTTATGCAAGCCTCTTATACAGAATTTTTAAAAAATCTAAATGGCTATGATTCCTCTATTAGCAGAAACACATAATGCAGTCTTTATAAATCTGCCATATATATCAATATCTACATAAATAGACACAGATACAGATGTGAAATGTGAACGGCAGTCTGATTCTGAACAGTGTGTAGGACATGCAGATCTGTATCAGACCATGGCACGATACGGACCCTGCATCTTTAAGAACTGAATGATAAAAGAAGGCCCCCCAGCAACAATCTGAGGGGGGAGGTGACTGAGTGGACAGTTCTCAATACTCATGATTGACAGCTTGCTGCAGAGAGCTAGCTCAAAGGGAAGGCTGTGCAGATTGGGGTTGTCATTCAAATACAGTTCTTCTAGGTTCTCCAGTGTACCTAATTTAAAAAAAAATTATTTTAAAAAATTAGTTATTATTAAATATTGAATTGAGAATTACAAACATGTAATGTAATTTTCCCTTAATTTCTTCCTATACTTTTGTAACTCAGAGTGATGGATCTCACACTTAATTACATATTCAAATTAATTGGGGAGATTTTTTTTTTTTTAAACCTGACCATGTCATATACCAGCAAATCAGAACCTTGTTCTTAAGGATTAGCTTTCAAGCTTCATGGTTTGTTTTGTTTTTCTGAGACAAGTGTCTTGCTTTGTAGTTCAGGCTAGCCCTGAGCTCACTCTAGCCTAGGCAAACCTCAAACTCAGCAATCCTCCTGCTTCTGCCTAAGTACTGGGATTACAGTGAGCCACTATGTCCAGCACTGTGGTATGTGGCACTGATTGCTATTGGGCGTGAGTCACCACACCCAGTATTGTTGTATGTGGTTACCAGAGATCAAACCAGAGACCTTGTGCTTGCTAGGCAGGTGCCAGAACCACTGAGCTAAATCTCTAGCCCAAGCTTCAAGTTTTTTGAGTACTCTCTACATCTATAAATTCTGTTTAAGATAGCTTGGCTATACATAAGTATGTATAGTTCTAGAAATGAGTTCTTTGCACAAGCTCAGTGTCGATAATTACTTTTATAGACAATGCAACAATTTCTAATATATTTATCATATGGAAAGTTCTTGTCTTTGATATAAAACTTTTACTAACAGCATTAACAATCACATATTTAGCAGTAAAAAGCCAATAATGCAGGTTTTAAAAATTTTTTTCCTATTTTAGGATATTCATACTTTTTAAGTTCTACAGATACTATGTGAACCCAGCTAAATCAACCTACTTGAAATATAACTGCAAAATTGCCTTGTGCTTCCAATTTTACATGTTAAAACTTAAGATTACTTGAAGATAGTATTTATTAAAAATTAATAGAAACTAACTATCAGGTTATGGATATTCACACATAAGATATTCTTTAGAATAATTGTATATGAAACAAATATTATCATCCTTATTTTATAAATTAGAAATTCGAGGGTTAAAGAGTTCATATGTCGGGCCAGAGATTTAGCTCAGTGTTTCCAACGCCTGCCTCACAAGTGCAAGGTCCTGAGTTTGATCCGGTAACCACATGACAATGCTGGGTGTGGTGACTCACACCCACCAACAATCAATACCACATACCACAGTGCCGGGTGTGGTGGCTCACGCCTGTAATCCCAACACTCGGGAGGCAGAGGTAGGAGGATTGCTGAGTTTGAGGCTTGCCTGGGCTAAATAGTGAGCTCAGAGCCAGTCTGAACTACAAAGCAAGACCCTGTCTCAAAAAATAAAATAAAAAAGAGTTCATATGTCATATCCTAAGTCACAAAACTAGTAACTGACTGAGTCCAATTTTAAATTATCTACCAGCACCAAAACCATTTTTAACCACTAATCTGTGACACCATACTATTATAGATGGCAAAAACCAATTCATGGAATTATTAATTTTAGAACTACTAGTTGGGCTGAGAATATAGCTTTGAAGAAGACTGCTTATTCAACATGCATGAGACTCTTGGGGATTTTTTGGAAAAAATTCTGAAGTACATCCAAATATTGATATTTGATTATACATACTAATCACAAAGCCTCACAAAGAAATGTTGTTTTAGCATAAGACATTAACTCTGTAAATTTTTTTAATCTGGAAGAAATAATTCTAGATTGGAATTATATAAAACTTATTGTAATTATAAGTATACCAAAACATTCTCAAATACAGTTAGTATGAACATCCCATGAAGAAACCTAATCAAAATCACCAACACCAACCATTGGTATTCTACAAAAAAACTTAAGCCTGAAATGACCTCAGCTTACAAAAATGGATTTTCAAATTTATCTTAAAACTTGTATGAAAGCACAAAAGCAAACTCTAAGTATAGTCAATGACCTTAGGATTCATACCAATTTCCTCAGGAAGATGAGTCAGCAGATTTTCTCCAAGGCCCAGGTGTGTGAGATTGGTGAGGTGACCAATACCTCTGGGAAGTGTGGTCAACTGGTTGTTTGTCAAGACTAATTTCTAAAAGATTAACCAAAGACAGTTATACATGTATTTCCTACAACCAAAATAAATAAAAACCAACATATCCACCAAAGAACAAAATAGGAAAATAAAATTGGACGAGACTTAGTTAAGTTACAGGATTTGCTTTTTAAAATTACTGTTTGTTAGAACAAAAGTAGATAGGCTATATGAACATAAAACCCATGCTAATGTTCTAACAGAAATACCTGGTTAAAAGATTAGATCAAAATTTTAGGAAAAATGTACAATTCAGAATGGATTTTACCAACTTTAATCAAACAATTATAAAGGACAACATTTTACCTGTAAATCCTTAAGATAAGCAATTTCATTTGGCAAGGATTCCAACTTGTTCTCTTCTAGATCCAATTCTCTTAATTTCCTAAGGTTCCCAAGACCATGGGGAAGTTTCTTTAGAAGATTGTTTGATAATATTAGAACCTAAAGAGAAATTATTCACAGTATTTGGCAACTCATGAAATGGAATTATTACTGTTGAATATAATTTACAGCTATAAAAAATGCTAATTTCCCAATGAAGTTAAAGATAACAATTATATAACATGAAATATTTTATTTACTATTCTTAAAATTTTATATCTCAGGCCGGAGGGTTAGCTCAGTGGTTCCGGCGCCTGCCTCGCAAGCGCAAGGTCCTGAGTTCGATCCCCGGTAACCACATACAATGCTGGGCATGGAGACTCACGCCCACCAACAATCAACACCGCATACCACAATGCCGGGCATGGTGGCTCATGCCTGTAATCCCAGCACTTGGGAGGCAGGGACAGGAGGATTGCTGAGTTCACGGTGGCTTGCCTGGGCACCATAGTGAGCTCAGGGCCAGCCTGAACTACAAAGTGAGACCCTGTCTCAAAAAAAAGCAAAAAAAAAAAAAAAAATTTTATATCTCAACATATTGGAAAGACATTTTTATTCAAGTATGTGAAAAGTAATCTCAGAGAAAGAATTTTAACTAAGTTATGAAAAATAAAATTATTTGCATTAAACTTCATACATAGTTAATGTATTTTGATGCTAAACATACAAATGTCTAATAGTAAATGACTATTCAAAACCCCTTATAAATCTTCAGTTAAGGAAGTCAGCAATTGGCTGGCAAGTAACTCCCTGTTGTTATTAATCTACTAAAGTTACTTATGGTATTTACTACATTTTAAGATATCCTAAAAGATAAAGGGAGGAAAAAGGCTGAGGAAGATAATCGTTCTCAAAGAAGTTATAAACTAGAAAGGAAGAAGACAGGAAAGGGAACAGGGATAGTGGAAAAGGTACTAAGTACATAAAGTTAAAGCTAGTTTTTATGTAAACTAATTTCACTCAAAGTTATACAACCCATAATAAGATAAAAACATACACTAAGACCAAGAAAATAACAGCTACCATTTGCATTTGCATTTATTATATGCGGTGCACTATACTAAATGCATTATATGCCTTACTGCATTTAGTCCTAATTACAACTCTATGAAGTAGTAAATACTGTTAGGAAACTAGAGAACTTAGAAGTTTGGGAAGACTGAATCATAAACATAAGGAGATCAAATTGAAATTACATCCAGATCTGTTTGTCTTCAAAGACTGTGCTTTTAACCACTTTAACATTACATAGTAAAGTAGGATTTTAAAAAACCAAATGTGTATAAAGTAGAAACTTTAAAACTATATATGGTTTAGCAAGTTTTTTCACCAAAAAGATTAAAATTGTAGTGGTTCAGAGAAAGAAGCAATCATCCTTACTAACGATGTAACAATAAGATACTGAGAACAGAATTAAACATACAAAGCTAGAAATGTGTTTCCAACATACAGTGACTAGGATGGACATTGGGACAGTCACAGAAAGAAAGAGTCTAAATGGCAGAATGAAGAATCCGTATTTTGAGTAGACAATAGTATACTCCTTACAAAGAATAAAGAAAAAAGAATACTGAATTTTAGAGAACTTTTCTTTCAAAAAGATATTTCATCGCACTCAAACCTACCAAGAATAGGCAGGAGTAATTCAGAAGTGCTGAACTTGGACTAATTCAATACCTTGTTACCTTAATAAGGTTGAGGGTTTAAGAGAGCTCTAATTATGATCTTCATCAAAATACAAACAGCTTATTTTAACTTGAAATTTTAAAAAAATGTGGAAGGGTCTGAGGATTCCAAATGCTCATTTATACACACCTCAAGGGAAACTAGACCAGATACATCCTCAGGGATCTTTGTGAGCTGATTAGTAGCTAAATTTAATTCCACCATACTGGTCCAAGTCCCAAAATCCAAAGGAAGTGATGTTAACTGATTGTCCTGGTAAAGACAAAAACAAGAATCATAAGCAGAAACCACAAAAACAAAGCACCATGTATACCTCTTTGGAAAAAGCACTCTTAACCATATTTCCTCTTTTGATATCTAAATGTACAGAGAAGAAAAAGAAAGCAACAAAAACTCAGCTTCTTTTAGATTTTTGTACAGCAGTTAGGTTTTTGAGGGATAACAAGTTTTTCCTATGTGACTATCTCTAATGGAAATACAAAAATACAGTATACAGAGAAATCGCGAGATTTAAAGATCTTGGTGAAAATGTTTCACCCATTTCACAATAATGTACAAAAATTACTAAATGAAATATGAATGCTCAAACTCAAATATGACCACAAAGGAAGACAGAGCCTACAGGAAAATCAGACAACTCAGGAATTCAGGGTGCTGAGCTATAAAGTAGGTCAGGAAAAAACAGTCTTAGTAAGACAGCAACTTAAATTATTAAAACACTAAATAACAACATTTCCACTTTTAAAATCTATAGCATTGCCAGGCATGGTGGTTCACGCCTGTAATCCCAGCACTCAGGAGGCAGAGACAGGAGAATTGCTGAGTTCAAGGCTTGCCTGGGCTACATAGTGAGCTCAGAGACAGCCTGAACTACAAAAAGCGAGACCCTGTCTCAAAAAAAAAAAATCTATAGCATGGTAAAAATATGCTCAACATTAAATAATAAAAAACAGCTGTGGTGTTGGCACATTCCTATAATCCCAGCAGAGAGGTTTAGGGAGGAGGACTGCTGTAAATTGGATGCCAGCATTGGCTACATAATGATTTCAAGGCCAGGCTAAGCTACATAGTGAGACTTTGTCTCAAAAACTGAAAACAATAATAATAAACAGATGATGAAATAGCATGACCCTAATTTTGTTAAAAGCTTTTTAATGGTTTACTACTTTCCCCCTGCTTTCGTATAGTTACTTTTCAGACGCACTCTGATGGTAAATTCTTTTTTTTTTTTTTTTTTGCTTTTTGGAGACAGGGTCTTGCTTTGTAGTTCAGGCTGGCCCTGAGCTCACTATGGTGCCCAGGCAAGCTGCCGCGAACTCAGCAATCCTCCCGTCTCTGCTTCCCGAGTGCTGGGATTACAGGCGTGAGCCACCACGCCCAGCATTCTATGTGGTAACCGGGGATCGAACTCAGGTCCTTATGCTTGCGAGGCAGGCGCCGGAACCACTGAGCTAACCCTCCGGCCCTGATGGTAAATTCTTAACACATTACTAGTATGTGTTTCAGATACTGGTAATGGGAGAGGACAATCCGTGCCCTGTTCCAGGCAGACATCAATGACGCAATGGCCACATGTTAACTTCTCAAGAATTCAATTATTTATGTTCTGTTGTCAATCTGTATTTTTAAAGTTTTTTTTCCTATAACACACATGGATTACTAGTCTCATTTTACACAAAATCATCCATGTAAAAATCCCAATTAGCAAATACCCACTTGAAAACCAAGTTTTTCTTTTATACTTAAATAAAACATATACACTATACTTAACAAAATATTTAAGTATTACCTATCTATGTCCAAACAACTAATAGTTACAGTATGATAAAATATTTTGCTTTCAAAAATTTACTCTTGGTGCTTACATAGAAGAAAATGTCAAACTTCATTTTGATTTCAAGAAAAAGTTTTGTTAAACATTTATCATTTCTGAAGAAAAAGTAAAGCTTTATGAAAAGACTTTAATCTTCCTGAAAACAGCAAGCCTGTCCAAGCTATCATACTGTAACAACATTAGATCCATAAAAATGTATAATCAGATGCAAACTAATAACATCTGGGCCACTATTCTAAGCATATTATTATAAAATGAACATTCAAAATTAATGCTATTATCACTGTGTTACTTTCATGGAATATATTAGTCAATTAGACCAATTAATAAATTTCCCACTTAAGACTGTAAGATTATCATGAATTTACATTGATCCCCTTCCAAAGAAGTATCATGAAAGATGCAGGTATTTATTATGAAGTATAAAGAGAATCAAGAACTGTGAAAAAAATCTAATATTAAATGGTTTATCAAAGGCAGAAAGATGCAGTTTGTATGATAGAAACAAAACTACCTACAATTAGGACACTTATATTTCCAGTATTCCTACCTCAATCATGAAGTAGCTATGTTGCCAATTTGGCTATTTTCTCTAGGCCTAAACTGTGTCCATTGAAAATTAAATCACTGGACTAATTTTCCATTTCATTACTTTCTTCATAATATACTGTTACAAATGTGAAACTCATTCATTATAGAGCACATAGATGAGAAAAAAGAAACTAAAGATCATTCATATATGATCTCCAAAGAAAATATATATACATGTATGCACATAAGTAGGTATTTACTACATAATTAGAACTATATGTGAGAAGAGATTTTTACCTGCTTTAAGTTTCTTCTACTTAAGAAAGACTACAACTGGTACTTAATATTCTTCTGCACTACAACATTAACTTTAATGGTGCCATAGCATTCCATTGAGATATATTACTTAATAAAATTAAATCCCTTCTAATATTAATAAAATGATACCTACAAAATAGCTCTGAAATAAATAACCTCACAGCTAAAGTTTTACAGTCATTCATGATTATTTCTTGAAGACAAATTCCTAAAGGCATACACAATTCTAATTATTTGTTACAAATTCCTAAGGGCATACACAATTCTAATTATTTGTTATCTGAAAAAACTTCCTTGAAGTACCTTGCTATCAATTTAGATTTCCATCAACAAAGTGTTAAGTTACCTATTTTCTACACCAAGAGAGAAAATGTAAATATTAGAAATAATGGTAATTTCCCCTTGTTCCCAACAGATGCTTACCTTCATGTTCAGCTTACTTAATACTTTAGCTCTGGAGAAAATTCCAAATGGGATTTTATTGATTCGATTGTGTTCCATGTTGAGGGAATAGATGGTAGAAAACTGAGATGGACCACCCACTGGATATAACTGGAAGCAATTTCTAGCTAAGGTCAAACTATTCAGTTTCACAAGACTGGATAAAAGACTCTGTTAAAAAAAATAGAATAAGCATAAGATGTAGATCTTAAACAAGACTTATTTTGCATAGAACAGCAACTTCAAACACAAATGTCCCAAAGGGCTTTGTAGGTAATGACAGAGACTGGTCGGGCTGGTTCTGTGATATCTCACCCACAGAGATAGGCACTACTCATTCACAGCAAGTGTTTGCCCAGCTTTGTAAAAGCTGTGGCATCAATATGGTAAGACATCCAGATTTCAAAAGAAAAAAATAAATTCTCCTAATTATTATTATTTGACTTCGATTTATTTAAAGTACTCAGTGAAGTAAAGAAAACATATATAGAGGTGAGAAGTAGCCAGTCTTTTTTTTTTTTTTTTTGATTTTTGAGACAGGGTCTCGCTTTGTAGTTCAGGCTGGCCCTGAGCTCACTATGGTGCCCAGGCAAGCCACCGCGAGCTCAGCAATCCTCCTGTCTCTGCCTCCCGAGTGCTGGGATGACAGGCGTGAGCCATCACGTCCGGCATTGTGGTATGCGGTGTTGATTGTTGGTGGGCATATCTCCACGCCCAGCATTATATGTGGTTACCGGGGATCAAACTCAGGACCTTGCGCTTGCGAGGCCGGCACCAGAACCACTGAGCTAACCCTCCGGCCCGAGAAGTAGCCAGTCTTAAGACCTCTGTAAGAGCAGAAACTTCAGAATCAAATTGTCTTGGTCTGAGTCCAGGCCCAGCCATGATTGTGTACCTAACTGTATCTTAGTCTTAGCTGCATAGCAATTCCAAAGTAGTATTAAGATTAATATAATGCCTGGCACAAAGCAATAATTTAATAGTTCCTTTTCCTGATATGTTGCTTTCCCACATGGCAAAATTTGATGGAACACAAGTATCTGTGTGTACTTATAGAGCACATAACTCTATCTCTCCTCCTACTTTAGCTTCCCATTATAGAACCAAAGAGCCAAGAGTATACATATAAAAAAATCTTTGCTATTTAGAAAACTAAATTAGAGAAATAAAGTAAGCACATAGGAAATTAATTAGAAAATAATACATCAATGTCTATAATTAACAATAAATTACACAGAACAGGCCTCTGCTATTCAAAGTCTGGGTCAAGGAAAAACATGAGCATCCCCTGACAGCCTGTAAGAAATGCAGACTCTGGGCCACTCCCAAAGACGTGCATTTCAGCAAAAGTCCTCAGAGATTTGAATGCTCATTAACACTTGAGAAACAATGATATAGGTTATTAAAATAATTTTGCATCCTGGCTGTATCTTTTAATAGGCTATATCTTTAGGCATGTAATTTGTCTGAACCTTACTCATTTTCAAAACAAGAATGCCTTTATCTTGTAGTTTGCAGTGAAGACTAAAAGACATAAAATACACAGTTCTAAAATACCTGGTATATAAGAGCTTATATTTTAGATCTCTCCTCTAAATTCAAAGAAATATTGGGACAAATGGAAACAAAAGGCTGGAGTGAGTTCTTGAAGAATGAAAAAAAAAGTAAATGCACAAAAAATCATTCTAGACTGAAGTAAAAGCATAAGCAAAAAGAAAGCACAATGTGAGAGGAGTATCAGTTTTAAATAATGTTTAACCTCTGTGGTCTTCCATGAGCAAATTGAGGACTTAGTATTTAAGATGTCAGTGTAACTGGCATAGCCAGCTTATGAAATGAAATGAAATGAAAATACTTGAAGGTTTAAGTACACAGTCAACTGAAATTTGTTCTTTATATTGAGCAGTAAGAAGCAATACTCAACATTTGTCTTTTGGACCCAAACAAAAGGAAGAGCACAAATAAGGAGCAGTGCTTGACAAAATTGCATGCCAGTCAATTCAGGGAAAACATCTTCAAACAATTTTATTAAAAATAAAAGAGTTGGGCCGGAGGGTTAGCTCAGTGGTTCCGGCGCCTGCCTCGCAAGCGAAAGGACCTGAGTTCGATCCCCGGTTACCACATATAATGCTGGGCGTGGTGGCTCACGCCTGTAATCCCAGCACTCGGGAGGCAGAGACGGGAGGATTGCTGAGTTCGCAGCGGCTTGCCTGGGCACCATAGTGAGCTCAGGGCCAGCCTGAACTACAAAGCGAGACCCTGTCTCCAAAAAGCAAAAAAAAAAAAAAAAAGAGTTTTGGGTCGGAGAGTTAGCTCAGTGGTTCTGGTGCTTGCCTAGCACACGTAAGGTCCTGAGTTCGATCCAGATAACCACATACAACAAGAATACCCGGTGTGGTGATTCACGCCTGTAATCCCAGCAATTTAGGAGGCAGAAGGCAGGATGATTGCTGAGTTCGAGGCTTGCCCGGGCTACATAGTGAGCTCAGGGTCAGCCTGAACTCCAAAGTGAGACCCTGTCTCAAAAAAAAAAAAAAAAAAAAGGCTGGGGGTTTAGCTCAAGTGGTACTGTGCCAACCTTAGATGAACAAAGGTCCGAGTTCAATCCCCAGTGCCCCAAAAAGAAAAGGAAGCCCGGCATGGTGGCTCATGCCTATAATCCCAACACTCAGGAGGCAGAGACAGGAGGACTGCTGAGTTCGAGGCTTGCCTGGGCTACACAGTGAGCTCAGGGCCAGCCTGCACTACAAAGTGAGACCCTGTCTCAAAAAAAAAAAAGAAAAGAAAGGAGTTTTGAGTCTTGTAGCAAAACGCTTCTTCCAACTGACATTATTAAAGTGACATTCTCCTGTGTCTGGAATGTTAATACCTGAGCATACTGAGAAGGTGCCAAAAGGAGCCAGCTCTTCAATCCCTCATTCCTCATGTCACTGTGAAACATGGGAGCTGTTAAACATCCCTTTAGAATCAGAAACATCTGGAGTTCTATACTTCAGATATTTTACCTAACACTTTTGTTAACTCTGGTAAATCAGATAATACATTTCTCAACATATTTTCAGAAAAATATTTCAGGTAACAAATTTGGCCAAAATATAACCTTTGGCACTTTATTTCCCTGTATGTTAAGAACCCAATAATTAATAGGATTATAATGAAGATTAAAATAATACACATAGTGTTCTAAGTCTTATCCTGAACATTTATGCTTAAATTACTAAATTCTGTTTCCTTATGGGTCTAAGTCTATATTAAAACTAGTCCATTTTCAGATGGTATTCAAAAGGAAACATTTACAATCATTTTGCAGTTATTTCAGCAACATAATGAACTTCCTTTGAAAAAAACTGTCATGATTCTTATTCTCTAAAACAACTTGAATATCTCAGATAATGCCCAAACTGTTCTTGAACTTGGAATCCTCCTTCCTCATCCTCCTGAGTAGCCAAGGTTACAGGTGGGCACCACCATGACTACATGGATCATTTCTAAGTAAAGCATTGTTTTCTTCTATTCAGACATGACCAAAGTTTTTCCCCCATAGTATTTTGAAACGGACCACTTTTAAATGTACACATGTACACACATTACACACAATTTTCTACATTTAGAGTGAAGAGTTCTCTTCATAATCATTAAATCTAAGGCATATAAATAAATTTTTTTTTTTTTTTTTGCTTTTTTGGAGACAGGGTCTCGCTTTGCAGTTCAGGCTGGCCCTGAGCTCACTATGGTGCCCAGGCAAGCCGCCACGAACTCAGCAATCCTCCTGTCCCTGCCTCCCAAGTGCTGGGATTACAGGCGTGAGCCACCACGCCCAGCATTATATGTGGTTACCGGGGATCGAACTCAGGTCCTTGCGCTTGCAAGGCAGGCGCCGGAACCACTGAGCTAACCCTCCGGCCCAGCATATAAATAAATTTTGTGGGGTCTTCATTTCCTGTTTAAAAA
>PVIC010027195.1:0-24025 GCA_004025085.1 Thryonomys swinderianus
AAAAAAAAAAGAAAGTCTCCTTTGTTTCCCCAAAACAGAGAGCTGTGCTTAGGATTCTGAAGACAGTCCCCTGAAAAGGGATTCGCCACAGTGAGCTTTATTCATCTAATCACAATTCTATTTTCTTATTTAACTGTTCGTTCATTTGTTTGTTTACTTAATGGTATTGGAGGTAGAACCCGGGAGCCAGTGCCTGGGCAAATGGTCTACCACTGAGCTCCAGCCCCAGCCACCCCGCTAGAATTCTAGCTGAATGAGGCTCCCTACTTGCCTCTCACCCTGCTGCCCTTACCACAGGCCTCTCTACTCAGGAAGCATCCAGGGAACCAAAGGCACAGATGCACCCCACTCTACACTCCCACGATGGGAGAAAAAGCTAATGAGAGGGACTCTTTCCCAGGCAGGGTATATGTGGTCCCAGGCCTGGGCCCAGGCACCAGTAGACACAAAGAGGGAGAGCCCATGGCATCTAACTCTGACAGAAATCGTAATGTTGAGGGATAATGTGACCAGACCTGGCATTTCTTCTTTTGTCTGTTTTTTGGGAGACAGGGTCTCCTTTGTCGTTCAGGCTGGTCCTGAGCTCACAATGTGGCCCAGGCAAGCCTCAAACTCACAGCAATCCTCCTGACTCTGCCTCCCGAGTGCTGGGATTACAGGCATGAGCCACCACGATGGGCACTGTGGTGTGTGATACTGATTGCTGGGATCATGGGCATGAGTCTTCACACTCACATTGTGGTATGTGATACTGGGGATCGAACTCGGGACCTTGTACTTGCAAGGCAGACACCAGAACCACTGAGCTAAATCCCTGGCACCTCTTTTGTCCTTTTTTAGATGCTAAGTTCCCAAAAACCTTCCAAGGAGGGTTTTGTTATGCAGGGTCACGTGTAAATTGTCCAATTTCCTCTCCTGTAATTTTTAGCCGTATATTTCTCCATTTGCCCATGCTCTTTCTTCTTTTCCGGAAAGTCTCCAAAGGCCAGACCTTCTCTTATGGAGACGGCAGCTGGAACTACTCCTGAGACCAGGCCAGGGCTTGGTGACCACGCAGGAGGCTGCGGGTCCTGCTTTTTTTCAGCTTCACCTGGAAACTTGGAGCTTCATCGGATGGAACATCTCTGCGTCGCCCAGAATACAGTGGCAGAGTGACAAACGTGGTACTGGAGATAAAGAGGCCGGAGGGAGGCATAGTTCTTACAGAAAAAACACATCTCTGGTAAATCTTCCCACCAAGATCTCTTTATAACTAAAATAGCTACTACTTCCCCCATGGTTGCTGGGAGGGCTGGCGGGCTTTTGTACTTCTCTAGAGCCACCTCTCCCCCTCCTCCACCTCACCACCGGCAAACAGACACTCTGCGGGGCCCAGGAGGTCAGCAAAGTTTCAGGCAAAGGTGGGAGGCAAGAAGGAGGAGAGCCAGGAAGACAGTCGGACCATTCACCGGCAGGGTCGCCAAACGGGCCTTGGTCCCTGATGGTGACAGACGAGGATCCTCATTCACTTGTTTTTATGGAGATCGAGAAGAGCTGGAGGCTTTGCTTTTTGCCGATCTTGACACCTCTCTGCTTTGCACGTTAACAGGCTCACTGCTTGACACCATGTCTAATCCATCCACTCCTCTGCAGAGGTGTCAAGAAAACTTGCTGGAGATACTAAGGGCCCAATTATAGAGCCCAGTTTATGCTTGGATCTTGACAGATGCCTGAAACCTTTGAGACTCTGGGATGATTAGAACAGGCCTTTCTCTTGCTTGCAAACAGCCTAGACCCCTTGTACCTATTTTGTCACCACTCAGTGTGTCCTTAATGAATAGCCTTTCCCTTAGTGGCCCACAGGGACAACAGAAAGCTCAATGACAAGGAGCCAGAGGCTCACAAAGGAAAGGTGAGTTACTAGAAGTTATACTTCAAGCTGATAACAAGGCCTCTGTTCCTTCAGAATCATGTTCGAGATAGGAAATTCAGGCAGGTCAGGGAAGAAGAGGAAGACAACCCAGATCTTTTAAATGAGGAGAACAAATTGAGAGGATTCTGTACAATCACATTAGCCCTGAGTGTTGGCAACTTTACTCTGTCCTCTGCCGCATGTACACAAAAGATGCATCTCAATACCACCTCCTTGATCAGTTTCTTCATTGGAAGGTATCTCCCCACATCTAGTTAAAAAAGGCATCTACTCTGGTATTCAGGGCAGTGGTGGTTGAAAGCCTCCAAAAGAAATAACTCATGCGACTAAAGAAAATGAAAAAGAAAGTAGAGAAAACCCAACATGTCGTGGCACTGAAGAGGGCTTACTTTGGGAGGCACATGGATTGTTTAGAGTCTACATGAAAAGTGGAGGAGCCACAGATTAGGAGCGGGAGGAAGATCAGTCACCTCATCAGATGTACATGTGTCCTTGACAAACTAGGAAGTAGAACTCTGAGCCATCTGAGATGGCCACCTGGGTGGGTCCAGTTCCATTTATCTATGCTGCCATTTCAGATGGGATCAGGTTCATGAGCGACCTATGGAGGTGTGTTGTTAGGGTTTGTGTCTAGCTGTCTCCCCAGATCCTTATGTGGTAATAGGTGGAGCTCTACAGAGGTGGCTGGATCTAGAGTCTGTGTTGCTGGGATCAAGGGCTTATGATTACTAAATTAGTCCACTGCTTGATTTGGAAGAGTTCTGCGTGTGGATAATAGAGAGGCCACACTGGACTCTGTGGTTTGGAGGGACTTGGTCTACTTAAGAGTTAAGTTTCGGCTGTTTCTCTGAGAAAGTCTAGGCTGATTATCCTCTAAAGCAACCTGCAGAGCAAGAGACCATGCCGGCAGGGGACCTGGAGGGAACAGGGCAAACCTGATGAGAGTTTAACCCTGACCTTTGGAAACTGCATTCAGATCTCTGTGTTGGCTCCTCGGACAGCCTCTGCTGCTTGGCATGCTTGGGTGGGTGGGGATCCATACTAGCTGTTGATTTTAACAACACATATTGAGAAAATCAGTGTCTGTGTTGTTTTAAGTAAATCTAGACCCATCTGTTACTGTCTATTGTACCTCCAGACTCCATAAAATCTTTTGAATACACTGTTGTTGTGTGACTGTCCAAAGGCATGTGGTAACAACCCTTGAAATCTCTGGGGTATGAGATTTGGCATAATGTGTAGCTTCTGGCTCTGAGTAAGGTTGACGTTTACACGGCTGAATGCTGGACGAGGGATCCTGAATCATCTAAGACATGTGACAAGTCGCCAGGAGTCCTGCAGGACCAACTTGACTTCCCCCTCACTGTGCTGCCTCTGGGTACGGACACTGGTGATTTGGGTCCCTTGCCTCTCGGGGCTTCCCGTGTTTCCTTCAACACCACAGTGACCACTGGGTAGTTCTGCAATAAGCCCCCATTTATTATGGTTCTGCTCTCAAATGTCCCTCACATTCTCTAGTGCTCGGAACGTGATTAGATCTTGGGGGCACTGTACTCATCAGTGGATGCACCCATTAATGGGTCCTGTGGCTGAATGTGCTGTGAGGGGGTGGGGCCTGCTGGAAGGGAGTCACTGGGTGCATAATCTGGAAGGGGAAGAAAACTGTGCTGTCTGTGAGACTGTGGTCAATTAAAGCCCAAGGCGTCCTTTCCAGATTCCTCCCTCCTCTATCTGCTGTTTGGCTGCCAATACTGAGCAATTCTCCTCAGCCAGGCCCCTCTGCCATCCTCTTCGGCCTTGGAGCCAGTGAACATGGACTAAAATTATGCGCCAAAATAAATCTCTTCTCCTTTGAGTTGTGCTTGCCAGGTATCGTGCCCAATGACAGGAAAAGTAACTAAGATGATCTCTCTCACCAGCCCAATTCTGCTCCTTCCTAGTAGCCTGATTTCCTCTGGGCTCTGATTTCACCCAGAACTTTCTCAACAGGAAAGAGCTTAATAAAACGTGTTTTTGAAAGTGTTTGTACTCTGTCGGTGGGGGTCTATTCTTGCCCTCCTCACCGTGCCTTCTAGGTTTGTCTCTGGTGAGGTAGGAAGGAGGATTTTTTCTCCTCTGGCCCCCAGACAACTCCAAGGCAGACAAGTGCTTTACCGAACAGGCCACTAGATAGGGGTCCTCAGAACCTCACAAAGTCTCCACTGCTACCAAAGGGGCAGGTGATAACGGAAGGCCCCACAAGCGCGTTCTGCACGTGCGGGGCTGTTCATGCACACGAACCCAGCAACCCTTTGAGGCAGAATTTATAGACGAAGAAATGGAGGCTCCCAGGAGATGACTAGATTCCCTGAGTCCTACCTCTGATTCAAACACCCGTACCTTCTCGCCAGCTCTACTTCTCCGTGAGTTCATGACACCATCCTCTGTCCCTGACTTGCCCCGGCTGGGTCTCCAGTTTTAAAAGATAAGCATTTCAAGTGACAGTTCCTTGTCCTCTTTCCACCCTGTGAACCAAGGGAATTATTTAAGATAGCCGAAATAACAACACATGCTGTTAACGACAGGGGCTTTCAGTTCACTTCCATGTTAATTCTTTCATCCTCACAATCACTCTGTAACAATGGCTGAGAAGTGCCCTCATCTGTATCTGAGGGTAGGGAAGCAAAGTCTGCAGAGAGACACGCTTAGTTTCAGTAAATTCACGACCAAGGTAGAAATCGGCAACCTGTTGGTCTTTGGAGTGTCAACTCCGAAGCAGCATTTCCACTGGCCCAGGCTCCCCGCAAAGTGAACACGGTGAGTTCGGCAGCGTGTCTTCATCTGATGTGCTTCTCCGCAGTCCTGATGTCCTGGTGAAACGGCGCTGACCTCAGGACCTGACTGCTGGGCCTCTGCTGCCCACTTACTGAGAGAGCAGGTATGTGTCAGGGCCTGGTTCTGACTGACGGCTCTGAGGTAGTTATGACTAGTCTATTTAGCAGATGAGGGAACCGCGCAGTACTGAGGCTGCTTATCTTGACAAGGTTCATACAGTGGGCATGCAGCAGAGGCTGGGTTTGAACCATGGAAGTTTTCATTCCAGTGCTAAGGCTCTTTGTGGTCTCAACCAAGTCACCTGGCAGGGACTGAGGTGTGATAGATACAGCCCAGGGTTACTCAGTTTCTTCCCCAACTGTGCTGTCTGTGAGACTGTGGTCAATTAAAGCCCAAGGTGTCCTTCCATAAGCTGTGCTTTATTTAGATGTCCCTCAAGAAGTATGAAACAAGTCAAGTTATGCTAAATGAAGGGGTGTATACTTCAGAAGAAACCCCTTTTTAGAATAGTTTTATGTTTACAGAAAAATTGTGACACTTCCATACATACCCAGTTCCCTCCAGTACCACAATCTTTTATCATAGTATGGTACATTTTTTTTTTTTTTTTTGAGACAGGGTCTTGCTTTGTAGTTCAGGCTGGCCCTGAGCTCATTATGTAGCCCAGGCAAGCCTCGAACTCAGCGATCCTCCTGTCTCTGCCTCCCGAGTTCTGGGATGACAGGCATGAGCCACCACGCCGGGCACTGTGGTATGTGGTATTGATGGCTGGTGGGCGTGAGTCTCCACGCCCAACATTGTATGTGGTTACCAGGGATCGAACTCAGGACCTTGCGCTTGTGAGGCAGGCGCTGGTACCACTGAGCTAACCCTCCGGCCCCCTTTGCTGTTTCTTTTGAACAAAACTAATATGACACTGTCTTCCATAAGGACAGACTTTCTTTCACCTTTTTCATTTTCCTGCTTTAAGTATTACTTAAAAATAACAAAGCCACTAAAAGCTAACCTTTATTTTAGGGTCTGACAGTCAGGAGAGGAGAGGAAAGGTATGACAAGCAGGAAATGTGGTAACAGGGACAGTGACAAGGGTCATGGCTAAAATGTGTTGAACCAAATGTGCCAGACTCTAGGCTGAGCATTGAAGATGCAATAGCCGGTTTAGTTCTTATGGTAATCCACTGGGAATAGGTGTCATTTCCATTTTATAGGTAAGGAAACTGAGGCACGATGTGGTTAAAAAAAAGTTTTCCAAGTGGCAAAACTGAGATTCAAGCTAGTGGATCTGATTTTGGACTTCATGATCTTAATAATAACAACTACAAAAATACAAGTGCCCTTCTGTTGTCTGAAAACTTTTTCAGAATGGTTTATTCTAGTGTCTGAATCTATTTGGGCTTCTCTAACAAACACTATCAAGCGAGTGGCTTATAAACAACAACAAAAGTTTAATTCTCTTTGTTTTGGAGGTTGGCAAATTCAAGATCTGAGTTCCAGGGCCGGAGGGTTAGCTCAGTGGTTCTGGTGCCTGTCTCGTAAACGCAAGGTCCTGAGTTCGATCCCCGGTAACCACATATAATGCTGGGCGTGGAGACACGCCCACCAACAATCAACACCACATACCACAATGCCGGGCGTGGTGGCTCACGCCTGTCATCCCAGCACTCGGGAGGCAGAGACAGGAGGATTGCTGAGTTCGCAGCGGCTTGCCTGGGCACCATAGTGAGCTCAGGGCCAGCCTGAACTACACAGCGAGACCCTGTCTCAAGAGCAAAAAAAAAAAATCTGAGTTCCAGCACATGCAGTGTCCCACTGTTTATAGACAGCACCGTTCTGCTGCACCCTTTACACGGGGCAGGGCCACTGGGCCTTTTATTCAGTCACTAATCAATCCCTCACGACCTGCACCTCCTAAGACTTCAGCATGTGGGTTGAGGTTTTAGCAGAGAATTTTGGAGGGATACTTGCTGAGGGTGGTGCCCCTGGTGCCTTTACTCTGTTTTGCTTTCCTCCTGTCTCCTGGTGCGCTCTCTATTCTTTCATGCATGAACTCCTAGAAGTATTCTTTACATTTCATTAGTTCCTATTATGATAACACATTATCACCACCCCTCCTAAAATTATACACAAAACATTGTAGGGCTGGAGATTTAGCTCAGTGGTTCCGGCGCCTGCCTTGCAAGAGCAAGGTCCTGAGTTTGATCCCCGGTAACCACATACGATGCTGGGCGTGGAGATTCACGACCACCAACAATCAACACCGCATACCACAGTGCCGGGCGTGGTGGCTCATGCCTATAATCCCAGCACCTGGGAGGCAGAGGCAGGAGGATTGCTGAGTTCGAGGTTTGCCTGGACTACATAGTGAGCTCAGTGCCAGCCTGAACTATACAAAGCGAGACCTTGTCTCAAAAGCAACAACACTGTACATATGTGCATTTTTTTCTGGGAGTCTGCAATTTTCATTAGATTCTTAAAGTGGTTTATTATCCACACCCCTCTTTCCCACTCAAACATTTATGCCATTTGTTTTCAAATTCTTTTTTTTCCTCCAACAGGGACAGTTTGTGACCGTGAAGCAGACAGCTCATTCCTATGCCCTCTCACCTCCTACGCCATGTTTTCGTGGCCCTGTGCATGGCACAGACTGCCCACCCGCAGCCCTCTCCAGGTTTTCCCTTTGTAAGGTCCGGAGATTCCCAGAGAGACCTGCCATGGCTGTCAGTTGTGCCAAGATGTCGCGGCTGCTCCTCCAGGTTTCCAGCCGGGTCAGACACCATTCAAGGCAGAGGGGCCTCTGCAGAGAACAAAAGAGCAATGTCCTGCCCTCGGGGAACCAACGAGTCTTTCCTTTCTGTGGGTGACAAAGACGTCTAGACTCAGTTCCCCTATTTGTCTGGTCTACCTTTTAAGGGAGAAAATTATTAGTCGATCAAGTAAAAAATTCATTAGCTCTGCTGCTTTTAGCAGAATGATCTCTGCAGTTGTCTAATTAGTCAAAGGCCCCATCATTATTCGATCTGGCCCTGCACTGCCAAGGCGTCTCTCCTGGGTCCCAACTTGCAGGCGGCTCGCAGCACGGTCTCAAGTTTTCACCTGGGCCGCTCGCTGGGGCTCACAGTTGGGCCACATCTGCAGCTTCCTGGGGTGCAGTGTGTGTCTCTTCCTGTGTGATGACGACAAGGCTTCCCTCGCTCTACCCTCCAGGCCTCATCTCATCCAATAGGCAGAGGATTACCAGACAACTCCTTTCCTCGTGTCTGTTAGGAAGTAGGTGTCAGAGGGCTTAACTTCCTGACTGTGCCTGTTACTTCCCTGGGCTTCCTGGGCCCCTCATCTGGACAAGCTCTTTTTCTAGAACTGCTGTTTCAGTTCAGTCTTGCAGCTTTATGCAAGTTACATGCTACGAGGTGTTGTCATCTGTATCACATGGAAATGACATGCATCTTATAACACTGGTGTGGAGAATGTGGCAAGTAGCTAAAGTGCCAGCTGCAGAAGGAGGTCACCATGTAAAGGCATGAGCCAGACAGCTCTTGGCCTTTCCTGCTCTGCCATGCCTTTCCTCCTCCAGGGCTTTCAGCCTTTTCTGGGCATTTTACCCCTCTGCTTACTTTCACTTTGAAGTTTATTTCAGCGTCTGCATTCGGAGGCCACTTCCAGAAAGAAGTCTCAGAAATGGTCAGGGCGGCAGCAGACCGCACTTAGGCGCCCTGGGAGTACAGTCTGAGGCCCCAGAAGAGGCTCCTTCATCCAGACAAACCACTTCTGAGCCTTCCAGATTCTCTGCCCTTGCCTCAGCCAGGAAACACGGTGGCTTTGCAGCATGGAGACTTCTCACAGAGAGGCAGGGCAGCTGAGAAATAAGGCACCCAAAAGGCCATACAGGCATTAGTTTGGGTCTCAAGGCAGCAAGGAAGGTGCCCAGGTGTTCTGGATTCAAGACTACTCCTGAAAAGCCTGCCATTCCCAGGAGACGCAGGACTCACAGAGCTCCGGGCAGAATATCTGAAGGGAAAGCGAGTCAGCACAAGGTACTACACACGCCTCAGCTGCCAGCTGTCCACCTAATCCAGGGGCCCACAGCGCCCAAATGACTACCCACTGTGAGCCAGCTTCTTGGTGCTCCTGTGAGGAGACTTATGAGGGCAGAAGGCACCCTCAAGAGACGCCATGGCCCCAAGAGAGAAGGCAGGTGGTATTGTCCACGGAGAGGCCCGGTGAGGCTCTGGTCAGCTGTGCCACTGAGAAGTATCCAGGTATCCAGGCTGCCGAAGACCCCAAGGACTCTGGGAGGGTTTCAGCTTGGGCCTGGGCTAGTGATGAGCTGGGGCAGAGAACCATCCAAGAAGAGGCCTCCCTCTGGACTGTGAACACCGGGGCTCCACAGAGCAACCGGCTCACGCTGCGGCCCTCTGCTAGGGTGAGCAGCACGCACGTCTACAGGATGACGCCTGTGTGTCACGTGCCCTCCGGGTCCAGCTGTATATATGAGCTGAGAACAGGATGAACCGAGGGGCACTGCCAGGCAACCAAAGAAGTGGGAGAAACCGTGGCCCAGCGCTGAGGCCGAAGAAGAAGACAGGCCAGCTTGCTCTGTCCCGTTCCCTACCTCCCCTTGGTATTTGGATCACGGCAATTGCCTGTGACTGGCCATGAGACAGAGAACAGCACCTAGAGGGCGCCGTATCTATGTAGTGAACACACTGTATCCTGAGGGCAAAGAAGAGGTTACGGAATACTTCTGGCATTCTTAGCAAAGTCCGGCCCTTTACTGAATGAATGAATAAAGGATGCTCTGTATTGCATTGTGGGAGTTGAGCTCACTCAGGACCCTCGCTATTGATTTCGTGGTCCTTCTCCCTCTGAGAAACAGATTTGTTCCCAGGCCTACAGGGAAGCTCGACCTGAGCCCATGAAAATACTAGCTGGGAGCTGGGGAGGGAGACGTGAAGTCAGAAGAGCTTGGAGTTTGGGGGTCCCATAGCAAGGTCTCGGGGCCCATTCCAGAGATGGAGTCCCAGGCACAAACTACCAGTGTGGTTCTAGTAGATTCCAGGCCCACTGGCACACCCACATGGATGTCCTGGCCTGGAAACATGGACATAAAGAGGGCTGTGTCCCCCCAGCTTTTTGTTATGAGTGGTTAGAGAAGGCAAAGCCTCCCAGTCTCTCAACTAGGACCGGATTGTGTGGACCCCAAGCTCTCTGCTAGCATGAAGTGGGGCAGGGCCCAGGGGCCCACAGAGGAGCTAAAAATAAACTGTTTCTGCTCCCTTAGTGGGAGCCTGAGGGAATAGCTGAGCTGTGGGCCTTCTCGCCTGGGTGGACATCTTGTTTTGATTTGGACTGGGAGCAGCAAGGTATGTTCTTCCCACATTTCATGGTTCTCAGATGAAGCCCTTGGTGCCAGGCTGGGAAATGAGGAAGAGGATGGTGAGCTCTGCCTGAGAGGAAAGCTGGGCGGGTGGCAGTTTTATATTCTCCGGGACTCTGACCCACACCAAGAGAGAGGCAGGCATGGCTTCTCTGCCTCTCTCCGCTTCCTAAGTTAGCCAATCAAGAAATCAGATCGAGGGTTGTGAAACTCTAGACCTTGCAAATTTGAAATTTGTGTCTCTCTTTACTGTGTATTGCCATGGGCTCCTTTGGGCATAATGTCATTTAGGACAGAGCAAACCTCATCTGCAGGCAATATATTCCGAGACTTCTGGAGGATGCCTGCAACTAGCACAGATCCTGTGGATACTATGTTCCCGCCCCCATAGGCCCTGTAGCCTGTCAGTCATAGTAGAGCTGAAGTCTGTCCTTCCATACTTCATGCCCTGGTGCAGTCTTTGTATTATTACTTTGGGCTTTGGGGCCACCACTGAGTAACGTGAGGGTCACTTGAACTCAAGCATTGCAATACTGTGGCCACTGCTCCAGGGACTGAGACGGCAGCTAAGTGACTAATGGGTGGGTGGTGGAGACAGAGTGGGCACACTGGACAAAGGGATGATTCGCATCCTGAGTGGGAAGGAACGGGACTGCGGGAGATGCCAACATGCTACTCAGATGGCACACGGTTGAAAACTGATGAACGGTTTATTTCCGGAATATTCCCTATAGTATCTTCAGACCAAAAGTGACTTTGGGTAACTGAAACCATAGGAACATAAAACCTGAGACAAGAGGGAACTATGACTAAGAAGACACTCCGATTCCGAAAACCCTGAACAGTGCACTCAGGTCATACAGCAATCATTTTATGCTGGTACAAAAGGGGCCTGGGAGTGGAGGTGGGCAGGTGGCGGTTTTCTGTTCTCTGGGACTCTGAGCCAAGCCAAGAGAGAGGCAGGCATGCCTTCCTGGCCTCTCCCCGCTTCCTAGTCCCCATGTATTCCCTGCGTGCAGGGCGGCCATGCACAGCGAAGGCCCAGTGAGTCTCAGGGAGAGGCAGAGGTCTGGAGCAGGAAACACAGTTATGAGCCATAAGGATGGGAGTGAGGCCTTCATTCATTTATGCAGCCCCTCAACAGGTGAAAACGATCTATCAAACCTGCAGGCGCACGCGGCAGAAAGCGGGAAGAAAACGAGCTGAGACAAACTGGACCCGGATTCTGGCCTCGCCCACCAAGTCCCTGCAGAGCTCTCTGGGAGCACCGCTCACTTTCCCCAGAGGCGGGGTTTCCTCCCCTTGAGAGCCAACGCCACCATAAAGCAATTCCTCTCTGTCAAATTTTAAAAAGATGTCCTGCTTACTTGATGCTAGATAACACTTCTGCCACTCGCTTTGATCTGTGCCATTTATCACTTTCTTCCTGGCCCCTGAGAACCCTGGCACTTAATCTCATTCGTCTCTTGAGTCCTGCCATCACCCGCAGGGACCGCAGCACCCGGGTGGACCAGCCCAGTGCCGGCTTTCCTCCAGACGGCCGCTGTCTTCTCCCTGCCCCCACGAAACAGCCACTCGTCCCCGGTACGGCCCTGCTCCAGCTCCTCACTCCGGTCCCTTCAGCTTCAACAGGTCTTGCTCTGACGTGCCAGAGAGTGACGGCCATCGGCCTCTCCATGCTCGGCACATACACAAAGCTTCTCATGTTTCTACTCACGCATACTCCGGCCTCTCTATCTCGCAGTGGGAAGCAGCTTTCTGGCTCTGAGAGCTAACGTTGTGGACCCGCAGCACCCCACCCGCCTGCCTCTTCCAGGACTCTGCCCCATCAGCATCTGGGTCCCATTATCTGATGTCATCGGCCACCTCTCCATCTCTCCTGCTCTCTCCCAGGCTCCTGGTCCTTAAAGACAAATATCCCTCTCTTGACATGCCACCCCTCTGTGGCTGTCGTGTCCCTTGCCTTTGTGGCCGCGCTTCTGGAACACAGAGTGCACGTGTGCCCGTCCCTCTTGCACTTTCCATTCTGCGTAATCCCCGGCTTCGACACTCAAATGCACCCTCAAGGTCCCGGTGGCCTCTGTGGCTAAATCTGGCAAGTGCTCCTCAGGCTTTGAAGAGCAAAGTCTTTGCTAAGCCTCTGAAACATCTGACCCTGTTGAGAACCTTCTCTCTTCCTTGTTGAAATCTCACTCTTTCTTGGATTCTGGGAAATAATCCTCTCCTGGTTTTTCCTCCTTTGCAGTTTTGCCTCAGGTGTCCCCTGACTCCTCTGCTTCACCCAGAACCCAAAAGCTGGTGCTCCCAGCGCCTCCCTCCTTCCACTCCCCCCACTCCCAGCTCACCCAGCCTATCCCAGCGAGGCTACTGCTGTGTCCTCCCAGCTCTCCTGCCATTCGCGAGCTTCTGTGCCAGGTACCCCGCTACAGCTTACCACCTGCTGCTCCCAACTGCACAGAACACTCACGGCAGCCTTGGGAGTGGCTCTCTCGCGATACCTTATTCAGACACAAAGAACGGGGGCTAAGGAGAGACTAAGTCTCCCGCTCCAGGGCATATGGCTAATAAGTGACAGTTACCGGTTGAACCCCAAAGGCACAGCACTCTTGGGAGGCGGTACAACCTTTAGGAGGCAGGGCCTATCAGAGAGGAGTTAGCTTCCTGGAGACCCAGACAGGATACTGGAGCACTGGCTCCTGCCTCTTCTCTTTGCTTCCCAGCCACGGGTTGGTAACAGCTTTGCTTGGGGCATGTGCACCTTGCCATGATGCTCTGTCTTGTCCATATCCAAAAGCAACAGGGCAAATGAGCATGGACTGAATCTCTGCAGCTTGAGCTGAGGTCAATTTTTCCTCTTCATATGTGGGTTTTCTCAGGTATTTTATCGCAGCAATGGAAAGCCAACTAACACAGTGGTCAGCCTGGGATTTGAACCCAGAGAGACTGGCACCAGAGTCCGGGCTCATCCCCACAAAGCCTGTGAGTTATACTTCCTTAAGTGATGCTTTCAGTGTCATTGTCCCCCTGGAACACTATGTTCTGAAGATATGGTTGGCTTTAGCCTTTCTCCTTATAATTAATGAATTATTAGTCTCCACACCTTTCAGGATAAAGTCAGAATGCTCAGGTGGTTTAGAAGGGTTTGTGACCCCCCCCCACTCTTGGGCTCATTCCTTGCCTTCCCCATTACCTACCAGCACAGGAGAATTATGACGACTATATAGTTTATTATATTAACTGGGATCATCTGAGAGTAAACAAGGAACAATTTATAATTAATCTGGGCCAACAGGCAAAAATAAGGACAGTCCTCAGCAAACGAGGATATACAGGCAGCCTACCAGCCATCCCCTTGAGTTGAAATACTCACTGTCCTCCAAACATGCTGTAGTTTTTCACCCCTTGGCCTCTGAACCCACAGTTCTCTCTGACAGAAAAAGCCCATTTATCCTGTTTCAGGCACTCTCCCCTGATGTCACTTCCCCTGGGTTACATAAGGTACCTCTCCTCTGTGCCCTCACGACACTCAGCTGCTGCTCCTGCTAAGGGAATGGGAGCCAAGGTGACCAGTGGTGGGGACAAAGCGACATACCAGATAATCACAGGAGCAGGGAATCAGTCTGCATGGAGTTGTGTAGTCTCTACTTATTACGCTACTCAACCACTCTGTGCCCCCACTGTAAAAGTTCTTGTGAGGACTATATGAGCAAGTCTGCATAAAATCTACCAGTCAGCACTTATTAGGCATTCACTATTATTAACTGAGCATTTACCACATGCCAGGGTCCTCTGAGGACCTCACATACATAATTCACGTCATGATTCATAATAGTTCTGTGAAGTATGTATTGTTTTAATTTCACACCTGTGGAAACTGACTCTCAAAGATGCTTCCCTTTTGCTAAGGGCTGGCCCCACCCTTGAAGACAGGCCCTTTGGACCCACAACGCATGTGGCACCTTGTTTTCCCACTTGGTCTCTTTGAGCTGCCTGAGGGCAGAAGTGGTACCTTTTGCCTCCATATCCTCAGCCCAAGCCCCATGTCAGCCCAGTCCTCTGCCTCGGAGAGAAAGAAGGAAAGCACAGCGGACAAAGGTGGAGCACCGTCAGGGAGACAGGGGTCTGGGCAGGCAGGGACAGGAGTGGGTGGCGAGACACCTGGTATTGCCTTCCTCTAAAACTCGGGTTTAAAACATTTATTTGTTGGGGAGAAGGGAGGGAACGAGTATGTGTTTGCACGAAAGCAAATGTCTAATCATTTCCAGGTCCTTTTCTGGAATAGGAGCTTCAAGAAGGGCAGCCCAGGAGGCCACAGACTTTCCATGAGCTGTTACATACAGTACCTGAGCAACCATATAGAAGTATGGGTGTGCATACATGTGTGTGCATGTGTGTGTTGATATAGGTGGGGCTGGCCCTATTTCTGAGTCTAAATAGCAGCAAATTAACAAAAAATATTCCTACCAGGCCTCACACTGCTAAAGAGTAAATACAATTATCCTTAATCAATAAAAGCCCTTCAGCAGTAGCTAATGGCTGTCCTGGGCGTAATTGTTCGCAGCAGTTGTGGGGTGGGGGTGGGGGCTAAGGACTCCAGCTTCCCTTTTGCAGGGCAGGGTGTCCAGGAGCTGGTTAGGATCCCCAGGTGACAGTGGGTGGGGAGCCGGAGGCAGAGTTAGACCAGGGGAGGCTCAATCTGATCTGTCTCAGATCGGCAGACCTGTGGCTAAAATCACACGGCCCCGTTGCCCTGGGAGGCTGTGGCTGCGTGTGAGCATCTAGGGGCCCTCTTCTGTGTCCCTGAAGGTCCAAGGAAGCTGCCCGCAGGGAGGGCTGTGTGGGTTGACCGTGCTGCACTGTCCAGGGTGCTGATCTCTGCCCTGGGTGACTCTCAAGTGTCCGGACAACTGCGAATATTGGATTCACACACTCTGAAACCAAATCAAAAGGCTTCAGAGACGCTGCATCCTCCCCCCAGGTGCTGCACAATCCCCGAGTACTTGGTTTTCGCTTAGGTTGGGCACAGCCCTCAGGCCTCCCCCGGCAGAAGTCCAGGTTCTACTCCTTCCTTCTGAGACTGTTGGGTGAATCACGTCACGTGTCCCCAGTTTTGTTCCTGCCTGTGGCACATGGATGGTGGGAGTTTCAACTCTGCAGGGTTAGTGTGTAGAGTGGTGCTGGGGACACATGGTGTTTCCTGCACTTTCTGCAGGAAGCGAGGGCCGCCCCTCAGAGAGGCTGCCCCGACTCTCTCCCAGGCTCTTCCCTGTGTTCCAGTCTCCAGTCTGGCCCCTGTTCCCCCTGCCTTTCCCCTTCCTTCACTTGTCTCCATTTCCAGGTGCTTTCTGCAGCTCCCTCCTCCTCAAGGCAGAGGCCACAGGAAGGGCAGGCAGCACCTGGCACCCCTGCTTGCTGTCGAGCCCAGCCACGTGCAGGCTGCCCTGGAGACCAGCGTCATATTGATTAGCTGATTGGAGTCGAACACTGTCTAGACATGGTGAACCTCCTGAAATGAGGCCTGTTTGCTATAGTACTGCCAAGGCCTCCTCGGTGGCTCTCAGCACTTACTTCCTTTTCCTGAGGAAGCAGAAGCCAAAGGCCCCGACCTGACAAGCTGCCGAGGATGAGGTGGCACTCAGCATCCTGTTCAGACTCCAGGAGCCACGAGAAAGGCTGAGTCAAGAGGACCCAACTTGAGGCCTCCACCCTGTGGCTTCCTCCCTCAGCTCTGCCGTGGGTTTCCTCCTCCCTGAGGACACACGGAACCTCAGCTCTTTGCAGGACCTCCTGGCCAGTGCCTGTCCCTCTCCCTTGTGGGCAGGGCTCTCTGTAGGTGTGGTGCCAGGGCAAGCTCTGGGACTCCCACTTTTGGAAGGGGAAGGCAGAAGCAGCTCAGCGTCGAGGCCATCGTGTATAGTGATGCCGGCTGCAGGGGCTGAAATCTGTGTGGCTGTCCCTGAGGAGGGCGGAGGCATCTTTTCTAATTTGCCCAGTCAGACCGACTTTCTCCAGAATCTCCCTACTGAACCAGCTTTTGATTTTCTTAAGGCAGAGGAGAATCTACCCTCTCACCTAAGGAAAGCACCCTGAGCTCTCCTAACTCGTCAGACACCTCACTGTGTTTCTTTCTGCTGCAGGTTAGCACTGTCAACTGCCGTCCTTTTCTCTGCAGGGCTGGAGGATGTCAGTTCTTCCCTGCAGCCCTCGCCTGAGAAGGTCATCATTCCCGTCCAGTCCTAACAGGCCCCACATAGAATTTCAAATCTCCTGGCTCTGCTGGTTGTCCTGTTCGCTGCTCACTGATTAGAGAAGCCCAAATTGCCTGAGTGCTAAGAATAGCAGCGGCATCAGTGACTCAACCTGACAGACAGCACCCTGTTCCCCCACCCTCGCTCTCCAGTGTGCTGGGGACACATCCCCGGAGTCTCTGCTCCCTCGGGAAGCACTGGAAGCTGTAGCACCATCTGGCGACCCTCCCAGCGGACCTGCAGGTCCCCTCCCCTCGGCGCAGGCCGCAGCTCTGGCCTCCGTCCTGCTGAGAGAGCAGCCCAGGGAGGGGCGTGTTTCTCCAGTGGGCGTGGCCTCAGTTGCTCTGAGAGCTCTGCACACAGGACAGGGTCACAGGCTGGGCACACACAGAAGCTCCAGGAGAGCGAGGTGAGGCCTGCGCGCTCAGGGCCCTCGGGTGGTTATGATGGCTGCTTCAGCTGCTGGCTCCAGGGAGCAACAGGGCCAGGTGGCCTTCTCATGCTTTTCTTCAACTCATAGTATCCCATGTTGGGAGGGTGACGTTGCTAGGGGCAGGAGAAGGCTGGCTTCATGTCCAAAGGCTCACATGTCACAGCCACAAAGTCCAAGTGACAATTACTAAGACTCTCATATGCAGAGAAACCCTGCATAGGTTTTTTTTTGGGGGGGAGGGGTTATTCTCCATAACCAGGTTTGGTGCTTGGGAGGTTTATCCTCAACCTGGGGATGTCTTGCATGTCTCTCATTTGTATTTTTGTGGAGCTGCTATATGGCCCAACTTATTATCTCCCTATAATCATTTCCAGCGAACTTCAAGCCCCCACCCTGCCATTTTCTATCTGAAAAGTCCTAATCATCCTTTAAAACCCATCTGAGTTGTAACCATCACCCCAAAGTCTTCCATGAGTTGCTATTTTCTCCACACGGCGTAAATAGTTACTCCTTCCTCTCTACATAGTGAAAAGGCTCTTCTCATGATAGACGTATTTAAGACTTACAGTGTGTTTTTGCTTGTCTGTTTCTTCTCTTGACTAGGGAAGAAATGGTGCCTACTCATCTTCTCAGTCTAGCTCAGTAACTGGCATGCAGTAGCTGTTCTACAAATACTTATTGAGTAAGTGACTCCAATGGGAATCTTCCACCTAGGCCCCAGGCTGCTTCAGTCTAAGGACCATGTATCTCCTAACAGACAGGACTGTCTACTGCTGAGCCCAGAAGACCTCACACACCTCTGTGGAATAAGCGGCATCACTATTCCCATTCTGCTCCCAGACTCATCTGAACTGAATGAAAACGTCGACTGTCTTATCACCAATTCCTCCTGGCAGATTCAGTCACTCTCTGCTCTGTTCAAGGCTCTGTAAACACGCCTGCATCATGGTATTCATCCTGCTGTATCACAGCCATTTGTTTACATATCTGTCTTCCACACTAGACACGAGCTCCTTGGGGAGAAGCCTGCTCCTCATTCTTCTTGTTCGGCAGGGTACCTGGCACGAGGCAGAGCTCCGCGCCTGCGTGGGGAGTGAGTCACCAACGCGAGGGCTTCAGGGCCAGGAGCAGCTGGACAGGGACTGTGGGGAGAGGCTGATGTGTCTCTGGATGTTCTTAAAGGAGCCGTCCCGTGACTGCTGCTCTTGTGTTCAGAACCAAGTGCTAGAATGGTTGACAAAGATGGTTGGCTCCCTATACTTCCTTGCTTCTGCCCATAAGCTTCCTGTAGTATTTGACCCATCAATCTACAGCTGCCACACCTGGGCAACTGAGTATTTGTGAAGGTCACAGAATATGTGGGTCACGGGCTCAGATGTCTACTTTGGAAGAATAATGGAGCATGTGTTTGGCCTCTTCTCATCCCGACCACCCCCTGCTCAGTATTAATGAGGTGGCTACTACGTTGAAGTCCCCGTTCAGGTGCTGAAAGCACTTTTCAGGTGCCTGAGGGGTCAGTGGCTGTCATGATTTGGAGAAAGGCTGGCAGGGAGAAGGGGAGGAGCCGCGTAGGCAAAGCCGTCTAGGAAAAATAAATTACGAATGCCAAGAAAACAGTACTCTGGCAAGTACAGGGCAGCCCGCAGCTCTCTGAGGTGCTGCTCAGCAACATGCCCACAGGCCAGGGATCCTCTTGGGGGGGGGGTCAACAGGGAGCAAGTCTGAGCTGCCACGCTCAACAGTGGGTGTCTTCGGCATGGGCTGGCTTGGACTGCTTCCAGCCCTGCTGGGCTCTGTCCCCAGCACCTCGTTTGAGAGGTAATCACTTTAATAAATATGAATTGTGGGACTCTTGCCTGGGAGCAAAACTGAAATAGAATCCATAATCCAGACAGAGGGGAGCGCAGCCTCACTAGGTTAATTATGCACACACCAGGCATATGGTGGCGCACCTCCCGACCAACAGGCGGAGAGTGTTCTCTGGGATGCAATTAGTTCCTGCGCATGCATAAAAAATGAGCCAGCACCTCCAAAAGAAAAATAAAATTACCGAAGTCATAACCTCACGCTGGTATAATTACAATCACCAAGTCTCATCACTGGGTTTAAGTAGCACTTATTCATCTGCTGTCTTGCAGGTGGGCTTGCCTAGCAGTGGCCTCCTTCTCAGCCTCGCTGTGCCCAGTGCTTCCCACCTCTCCTGGGCACCTGCTCTTCCACGGCATCCTCTCCCTCCCCAAGTCCTGAACACCATGTTGCTTAAGCCTGGCCCTCCAGGGTAACCGGACTCCTGAACAGCGGCAGCCAGGCACAGTGGCTGGGCCTGCTACCGGCATTATCTACAAACCCTCACTGCAGAGCTGCAAAGTAGGTAATGCGATTAACCTCACGCTTCTGGCAGGGCAAGTGAAGCTCTGAAAGTCCAGAAAGGTT
The DNA here is from genome assembly GCA_004025085.1 of Thryonomys swinderianus. Taxonomy (NCBI): domain Eukaryota; kingdom Metazoa; phylum Chordata; class Mammalia; order Rodentia; family Thryonomyidae; genus Thryonomys; species Thryonomys swinderianus. Next base: position 19,215 of record PVIC010027195.1, read on the forward strand.
TCGCGTTGCCCAGCACGTCCACATGCTTCCTTCGACTCTCTGTGCCCGCCCTCACGGAGCCCCAGGGTCAAAGGTGCAGCCCCGGGGCTGTGAGCAGGTCACTTACTCTTTCTGAGTCCTTACAAAACTTACCTTCAGCGCTGTTTGGACATGGGGACCGAGTGGGATCTTTTGTGCAAACCCTCAGTCTGTGTCTGGGCAGAAATGCAGGGGCTGAGAGTCTCGCTCTGGAGTTGGGACCACCTTGGGCCGAAGCCCCCTCATTTCTCCAGTCCGTCCCTCCCTCCACAGCTTTGCTCAGTCGTCCCCTCCTCTGGCCACAGTGCCCATCTCTGGCACTCCACGGCATTGTGTTTTGTTTTCTATTTCTCCTGACACCCCCTTTTCCACATACCACTCGTTGCACTTTCTGTGCCCACTGGAGCTGGTTATTTGCACTCGGACAAATTTCCAGCTCCAGGGACGGTGCCTGGCACTTAGTACGTACGCACAGACATTCGCCTCAACAAACCTCTGTCTCCTCATCTGTAAGTAGCACCTTCTTGGGCGCTGTGTGCATTACAGGAGAGAGCTGCCAAGGTCCGTAACACAACATGTGGCATTGGTACTGGCTCCAGACACGACGGTTATTAAATAAGACTCTGTTGATTTGTTACCACGAACTCCAGTCCTCAGGACAAGTGCCCAGGGACTACTGTGGGGAGTAATATAGGTGTTCACTCGGTATCTGCCGAATGGATTGCTGTTCAAGGGTTCTTTGAGTCTATTAAGAGGTTAGATCTGGTGGCACCCCAGCACTGTGAAGTTCTTGTAGGCTGTAGAGTAGCCCACAGAGGACACTCGCAGCATGGCTTCTTGCCAAGGCAGGCACAAGGCAGCTGACTGTATAGGAGCCTGGGGTTGGGGGCACCAGGTGATAGAAGACATCCAGCTAAATTTGGGTTTCAGATAGATACAAATACATTTTTAATATGATTGTGTTCCCTGCAATATGTGGGATATACATATACTAAAGGAAAACCCACCGTCCTGTATTTTTTTTTGCTTTTTGAGACAGGGTCTCACTTTGTAGTTCAGGCTGGCCCTGAGCTCACTATGGTGCCCAGGCAAGCCGCCGCGAACTCAGCAATCCTCCTGTCTTTGCCTCCCGAGTGCTGGGATTACAGGAGTGAGCCACCACGACCGGCATTATGGTATGCGGTGTTGATTGTTGGTGGGCGTGTCTCCACGCCCAGCATTATATGTGGTTACCGGGGATCAAACTCAGGACCTTGTGCTTGCGAGGCAGGCGCTGGAACCAATGAGCTAACCCTCCAGCCCATCCTGTATGTTTTTGATTAAACCTGGAACATTGGCTGGGGACATATTCTCAGAGCATCCCAAGAAGGCGGGTACATTAGGAAGATCCCACGCTGCAGCCGCATCTCTGCCTCTGTGGTGGGCGGGGCCCCAGACAGAGAAGCTGTTGAGCTTTAAGGCCCAGTAAAGTCAGGAGCATGACAGACAGGCAGCATGATGGGTGTCCACTAGAGGGGTCCTAAGGGCATGAGGAGGAAGCACCAAGTAAGGCAGTGCCCTACCCCACTGGGCAGGGCCTAGTTCTCTGAAGAGGTGCACAGATGCCCTCCTTGCAACAAAGATATCCCTGCTCCTAGTTGGGTTACTAAAAATTCTTCCACACCTGCAAGTGCCATCACTAAACCCAGAGCAGGCGTCCTTTCCCCTTGAGAGTTGCGGGTTATAGCCGAGTCAGTGATGCCTGCACATAGTCTGTAATAGCTAAATTTTGGAAACACCCCAAAAGCCTATCAACTGAAGACTGGATAAAGAAGATATGGGTTTTTAAAAATATAAAATCAAATGGAGGGCCAGAGGGTTAGCTCAGTGGTTCCGGCACCTGCCCCGCAAGCGCAAGGTCCTGAGTTCAATCCCCGGTAACCACATATAATGCTGGGTGTGGAGACACGCCCACCAACAATCAACACCGCATACCACAATGCCGGACGTGGTGGCTCATGCCTGTCATCCCAGCACTCGGGAGGCAGAGACAGGAGGATTGCTGAGTTTGTGGCGGCTTGCCTGGGCACCATGGTGAGCTCAGGGCCAGCCTGAACTACAAAGTGAGACCCTGTCTCAAAAGGGAAAAAAAAAAAAATCAAATGGAGTATTATGCAGCCATAAAGAATGATAAAATTGAGTCACTTATAAATAAATGGATGTGCATTGAGACCATACTCATAAGTGAAACAAAGAGGACACACATGTAAATACCGAATTGTTTCTCTAATATGAGAAATTTAAACTGCAAATGGGGACCCAAAGGTATACTAGATATCGTGAAATGAGAGGAAAATGTTCAAAGGGGAAGGGGAACTTGGCAGGGGACCCAGGAGAGGAGAAAGAAGGGAGAGGAAAAATTGAAGATAAGAAGAAAAAGAACGGAAACAAAGCTTATGTATATGGGGGGAAGAGAGATTACAGGAATGAGGAAAAATAAGAATCAAGCTATATCATGTACAGGTGCAAATTCTCAGTGAGCAATGTGATCATAAATTCCACCTGGACTCTACCAATAAAGTCAATACACTTAAGACAAACACTGCCTGCACTGTGCAGTTGGTTCATGGCTGAGCTGGAACTTGAGCTGTGGCCTCCTGATGTGGCTCTGTTCGAAACGGGGTGAAATGAAGCCACAGTGCCTGACCTGTGCTGATACAGAAGCACTGGAGGAGCCTTCCTTTCTTGGGTCTCTGCGTTCCCTTGCTGGGTGCTAGGGGCACAGCCAGATGCCCACAGTCCTGTGCCGCTGTAGTCTGGGCCCGCACTGCGTCCTGTCTCCCTCCTGAGGGTTAGAGCTCCTGGTGCCTGCTATCCAAACTAATCTCACCCCTCTCTGAGAGTCAGGGGCCCCCTCCCAGTGAATGAAACCCAGAGGTGACTCTAATCAGCAGCCTGTAATTACTTTTCACACTCTGGTTACATCTGATGGTCTTCCTCGGCAGACTGTGTGTGTCATGCTAATGACCATGCAGTGGGCTGGTGTGGAAGGCTGAGGACAGATCTTTCACAGCAAAGAGGCTGCTGGGACGTTGTTTCAAAGAGAAAATTTTGGAGCTTTGAGGTGTGTATCCTTGTGCAAAGCCCAGGAGTCAGTGTCTCCTCCACAGGGGTCTGGGACCACCATCCCTCTCTCCTTAGAACTTTCCCATAGGCTCCTGTTGCACCCAGACCAACGGTGCCTCAGCCAGGGCAACGGAGGCTGCAGGGGTTCTTGCAGAGACACGGGTGGGGTGTGCAGAGTGCAGGCCAGCAGGTGCAGGGACTCTAGCTGCTACCGAGAGCAGCGACAGTGAACCTTCAAGAGATAGGTGCCCAACTCCAACCCAAGACTCACTGATCACAGAATCCCAACAGCACAAGCGAGGTTCAGTTGAGCAAAACAACTCCTACATTAACAGCTTTGTCTTAAAAGAAAAACAACTCTGGTGCCATAGGGTCACCACACTGAATTAGCTAAAGGTGGCCAGGGGCCTAAATGAGGGGAAGAAGTGGTAATCAGGGGAAAGGGACCCCCAAGGGGCTGTGGCCTTCAGCCCGGGGACAGAGCCAGTCTGAGCTGACCCACAGGGGGACGGCCAAGGGGGCACAGGGCCTCATTCTCCTCCCAGCTGCAGTCCTGCCAGGGCTCCCCCTTTTCCAAACGCAGCCAGAAGCCAGCTGGACAGGGATGGTGGTGAACCTGGCACCCGCCCCACAGGCTCTGTCCTAGGGAGACTGAAAGGTCACGTCCATACCCACAGTTGCCCCAGATGAGCGGTATGAGCGGGGGGCAAGGCTTTCCACTCTCCATGTCGGATGTGGGGGTGTGGCTAGCTGTGGGAAGACGTTTCAGAAGAGGAGATACAGAACTTGCCAGGTCACTTGCCCTCTTCCGGTCTAAGGGCACCTCCGAGTGGGCCGCTAACACGGACTGCGGGGCCGTCAGAATGACTGTGGGAGCATACGGGTGGAAGCCCCCAGCACAGCGTGGGGCACAAAGCAGGGAGTCTCAGGTGGCTGCTGGGGACGCCTGGTGCCTCGGGTCCCCCCAACCCCGGGCTCGCTGTCACTGTTTCCCTCAGCCTCTCAGGCCCTCGCCCGTGGTGGGTACCGGGCCTCTGCCCGGCCCGGGGCAGCTGTAAAAAGTGAGCTGCGTGCCCCACCTGCCACCAGCCCGTCCCAGACTCTGGCGTGTCTGCTTAGGCCTGTGAGCATTGGCTGGCTTCACGTCTCAAGTGACCACACCGCTGGGTGCCAAAGGGGCAGGAAGAAGGGCTGGAGGCTGAGGAGAGAGGCAGACCCACCCTGCAGGATCCTGTGTCCTGGCGGGAGGAGAGGGGAGGGCCCTTCCTGCCCCGGAGACCAGCAGCTGCCTGTCTACCTCGCCAGCTGGAGCCCAGTTCGGGTGGTCAGGAACGGAGGACACCCTGTCTTCCCGTGCTGGCACCATCCCCGGGGGTCTGTGGCCGCTGCTGCTCCTTTGAACTTTCTGTTCTATGCAGTTCCTGGCGGGCACTGGCACCTTTCTCATCGACTCATTTTCAAACGGTGAACAAACACGCGAATAATGTCGTACAGTTTACAAACCACGCTCCACAGCGTTGCTCTGGGGCAGCCTCAGAGCAGCCCTGCACAGCTTCTATGAGCACCGCAGCATTTCATGTAGGTGCTGGGCCCTGGGGGCCCCTTGAGGGCACAGTCCCGGTGCACAGTCGCCGGGGCAGCCGGAGAGGAGGTGGTGGCCTGCTCTCTCCGTACGGGCTGGCTGCGCG